>KL289495.1:58113-72315 GCA_000699545.1 Podiceps cristatus
GATATTTAATAATTCCTGTCTCTGTGGAGATGAATGACAACATCCATGAAACTGTATTCCTCTGAAATTAGGATAACCTCTCCAAAAGTGATGGTTAGGTAATAACTTTGTTGGGATTGACCTTTTTCTCTTTAGTAATGCAGTCAGGGATATCTGGAAGAACTTAGCGTGCTAGCGGGATGTTCCAAAGCCACCGAGCTTCACTTAGAGCTGTGAAAATAGCAGAGGGAAGAGCCTCTTTCTTCCATTAGATTTTCATCAAGTGTTCAGATGCTGTTATGCCTTTTTTGCTTGCATTATGTCTTTCAAAAATCATTTTTCTTTTTTGCTCTCACTGGTTCCCAACTTATTCTGTCATACAGCTTGATGGTTGCAGTGAGGTACAAGTCAGGTTAGCTGATGAACTCAGATTGGGAAATTGAGACTTGAGAGGGAAAACTGCTGTATAGAGATGAGGTAGGCATTCCCAAATGGTAGGCCGTTGGTCTCTAACCACTGTGCAGGTATCGAGGAATGCAAATTGACAAATCACTGAGAAACCAGGAGACTTGGGTTTTGGGGGGGAATTCTTTTTCTTTCTTATGACTTTTTCTGATCACCAGTTTGGTGGAAACAGTAACATTTCCCCAATGGGACTGTTTTTGTTTTATGTGGCTATAGATTATTTCATGTCCCAGTCCTTATTATGAAGCTGATACTGTAAAATTATTACACAAGTTTAGCTTTCTATTTGGCATTAGTTTTGATGCAGTTTGTACTATAAATGCTTGCTCTTATAATGAATAACAGAAGAGTCCTTACTATTTCAAGTGTTCAGTTTTTAGTCATCTTTTTCTGGACCTAAGCCATTTTATTCCCCAGGTAAATGGGGATGTTCAAGCTACTCATCTTAATAGCAGCTTTCATAAGAGATGTATTTATTTATCTTCAAACATATGGATCAATCTACCTTTGTCAATATAGGATTACATAATGTCTACTTTCACAAGAACATTAGTCCCAATTTTCCATAACATTATTTATTAAATTTACTGTGACTAAGAGATGACAGGAAGAAAATCTCATTGTTAAGCACTATACAAATAGAGTAGGAGATGGCCCTTGCCCCAGTGACATTACTGTCTATATGTGCTATATGGCTTACTCATTGCTCAGTATTAGCACTGAAAGGCATTTGTGCCTTGGGGTATCTTGGAAGGGGAAAGATTACCACCTGTACTGACTCCACTAAACTATATTTTCTTAGGAAACTGTCTTCCTTTTATCAGGCTTGAATAGTTTATCTGCCAGTATTAATTAGCTTCCAGGAATTTCTTCCTATAGTCCACAGACCATGGATGGGGTAAGATTAAGGTATATTTGTTTCTCTGTTCTGCCTCTAAACTCACTGTAATTCTTCTGTGTTATGATTTCTACATACATGACTACCTCAGCATCTGTTCTTTTAGTGCTCTCTGCATGGATCAGCATATGTTAGGAAGTTGTATTGTTTTTATCAATAGATATCCTGAATTGCTCCAGCAATTCTTTCACTTTGGTGGGTAACACATTGCCATCCAAGATTACCAAACTAGGCAGTGGAGGATTTGGTCAGGGGCAGTCTATTTGTTACCTTTTCGGTGATGAGTCAGAGATAGTTTTCTAACAGATCTTATTTACATTCAAATTTGTTTGCTTTTGAATACCATTTAATTTCATTGTTCTCTCTTGTTCTTATGTACTTATATCTCTGCATCCATGTTTTAATTAGTGCTGCCTCTTTTGCTTTTGAGTAAGTATTGTGGGGTTTTTCCCTGGAATTATTATTTAGCCCTTTGTGTGCCTGAAGGAAAACAGATTGTCAATCTAATCCTATTCATATAAATTGCATTTGGATTCCAGTATATACAATGTTTGAAAACTTCTGAAATTTAGAAACCAATAGGTTTAGTTTGAATACACTTCATACATAAAACAAAAGGCATATTTCATGCTTCCTCTTTCTTTCTTGAAGTCAGTGGCAGATTTATTATTGATCTCAAAAGCAGCAAGAGCAAGAATCTAAATGCAATAATGTTTGGTAGTAGATTCTGATAGAATATAGAACAGATGACAGAACTATCATGGAATCATTGCTCAGTTTAACTTTCCAATGAGGAAAGTACCTCAGAAAAGTCTAAAACAATTGTGACTTTTGATGTTGTTTGGTTTTCTGTGTGTTGTTTGGTTTTAGGGTTTGTTTTTGTGTGTGTGTTTTTTAAATAAAGATCCTTGTGATTAAATCTGGTCTATCAGTGCATTATTTCATCTCCTGGCACCACTGAGTAAATAGGCTGACACAGCACAGCTCCCTCCTGACCTCTCAGCAACAGCTGATTGACTTTGCAAGGATTTTTCATTTCAGAAACACTTGCAATTTCCTGAAGTGACTCCAAAGAATCACATCATCTTACTTCGTAGTCGCGTTTGCTTGCGTCAGTTATTTTGGGAATAAGAGAGGAGGGGATAAAATTTTCATTTAAATTATTTGGATGTATTTCATAACAAGATATGTTCTGACCCTAGCACTACTGCCTCTCTACCCTCCTATATTGAAATGATATTTTGTTGTGTGAAGGATATCACAGGTAACCCATAATCCCACCCATTTTATTTGTTTTGCTATGAAGAATATAACTTGCTTTATGCCTATTATTAAGAAATAACACAACTGAGAATCAAAAATGATGAAGACATAAATGTTTAGAAGACAAATGATTGCAGGTATTACAATGGGTTGTCCACCCACAGGCTCAGCAGTTTCTGGAGCAATCAGCTAGGAAATTGAATATTTTTGGTACACAATCTGCAGATGCTTTGGTTGCTTAGTTTCATTAGAAACTTGTTCAGAAAAGAAATACATTAAAACGACTTTGCTAAGCTCTAGACTGCTATAATCTATGAAAGACCTTAGAATTTACCAAATCATGATCAATATAAACTTTCTTTCTCTTTTTCCAGGGAACAAATTGTACAAGACCTTGGAAAACGCTTTATAATCTGCAGTGGTCTTGGGCACAGTGGTGTCCAGTTCGTGTCACAGCTTTCTCTAAGTAGGAGCTTCTAGAGGGAAATCTGAAGTACAAATAAATACATGTGTGATTTCTTTCATTATAGGGCAAACTCTGCTCTGTTCCTCTTCTGCTCTCCCCATTGATTCTAATTATTTTTCACACTGTGGTTTTGTCCCATACCATGGCTATCATCTCAAAGATTCATCACTTTGATTAAGGTACATTGAAAGAAAACCCAACATCACTGTTTCAAGGGGGCTGAGATTCAAATAGTAGTTGGTTGCTCCTTCAACAGTGATTTCTGTTCTCTATTCCCTCAGCAGTGCCACAAATGTAATCCTGGGAGAATTAGGGAAGTGATTCTGCCCCTCTACTCCACTCTCCTGAGACCTCACCTGGAGTACTGTGTTCAGCACTAGAACCTGCAGCACAGGAGAGACATGGACCTGTTGGAGCGGGTCCAGAGGAGGCCACAGAGATGATCAGAGGGCCATCCTGTGAGGACAGGCTGAGAGAGTTGAGGTTGTTCAGCCTGGAGAAGAGAATGCTCTGGGCAGATCCATTTGAGGCCTTCCAGTACTTAAAGGGGGCCTTTAAGAAAGACAAGGGGAAACTCTTTCGCAGGGCCTGTAGTGACAGGATGGTAGGAGTAGGCCAGGTAGGATGGGGCTCTGGGCAACCTGATCTAGTTGCAGATGTCCCTGCTCATGGCAGGGGGGGTTAGACTAGATGGCCTTTAGAGGTCCCTTCCAGCCCGGGTTATTCTATGATTCTTACTTAGCTAGCTTGCATATGTTGGATAGAAAAGAACATGAGAGAGCATGATTATGAAACAACTCTTTTTTTTTTTTTTTTTTTTTTCTCTCCCTAATGACTCTTAAAATTGAGACATCCTTGGGGATGTTTTCTCCTGTTCATCACTGCAGGCAGTGAATCTTTTTTCTGATCTACTTATCTATCTTTGGATAACTGACCTGTCAATTTGAAGGTGCATTTTCTAGCTAGATGGACCTGTCATCTGACTAGAATTTCTCATGTTGGACTTGGCCTTTCAACCTGAATTTCTGAGCTGAAATAATAGATGTGTCATAGTTATGAAATATGGTTGAATCTCTTCAGTTTCTGTAGATGTGAGTGCTTCTGGTAGCCTGGACTTAAATGTTTCTTGCTGCAGAAATTCTAGAGGTTTCCCTCCTTCATTTCTGGAACTCGGTTTCATGATGCCGTATCTCATCTCATTCCATGCAAAGCACTTGTCATTTACAAACCTTACAGAGAGTTGGCCCCACATGATGGATCATCGCAGTAAGGAGACCACAATGTCCGTGTAGATGGGTTTAGCACAGAGTGACAAAGGACACACAGATGAGAAGCAGAAACGAAAACCCAGTGGCTTGCTCTAAGGATGGAATGAGAATTACTGCTAAGAGAGGAAATGAATCTGCAGTATGACTGCTTTGAGAGAGGGGGGTTTAAGAAGCCACAAGATGAAAGGGAGATTTGTGCATTGGGTTGTACAAGCTGTTAGTTTTCCTTTTGCTAAACCCTAGTATGCAGAGGAGGAGAGAGGTGTTTGGCTAACCTAATCAAGGACTTCATAGCAAGAGAAAAGTGATTTAGTTCAGATAAAAATAAAACAATGCTTTGCTTCTCTGTAGCAGCTTTCACTAACAGGTCTCGGAATGCACTGCAGTTGGAGTTCAAAGAGAGGTGAAATTATCTCCCTGTCAAATCTGTTGCTACCAACTAATATCAGTGCTCTAATTTGCTCCTATGGGTAAAGTTTTCTGTCTACAAGCACAGGTATGAACTCCACAGTCCTGGTTTTCACACATACAAACTTGTAAACCTATTGTGCTCTGGGACCATCAGAGGAAGATATGTTCTTGCTTAGAAGCAAAACAGGTAGTGCTGTAAGTGCAGTTACCACTTTTCATCAGTGTTTTTGCTGGCAAGAAATACTGATATTAAGGAGTAGAAGCCAGATTTGTGAAGGTATTTAGGTATCTATTTTTAGATAGTGAGATTTATGAGAACTAATCTCCAGGTTAGATGTCTTATTCATTTGAGCTCAACTATAAATTGCATAAAGAGCTTATCCTTAGACCTAGACTATGGCATATTATGTTCTAGGTACTATGAAAATGCAGGTGATAGTAAAACTTTGTCTTCCAGTATTCAAGACAAGAAAGTTATCTATGGTCATTATAATTGTTCTGTATAGTACACATATTGCCAGAAGTTATATAAGATATTTTACTAAGCTGGAGACAGATAAAGCATAAGAAAGAGGCACTTTTTGTTTATGATATTAAAACTTTGTTTATTCAGAGTCTGTTAAAATGCATGGAACCTGTGAAGAGGAATCCTGATACATTTTGTGTCTACGACAAGGCTCACATCATTTGGTAGCACCAGGATTTCAGAAGTTACTGGACAGGATATGCTCCAAGCCTTCCCCTGGTCACTAGCAGCAGGGCTGAAGCCACTTTGTCCAAGTGAGTAATCCATCCACAACTCTTGAAGTGCTACAGGTCTGCTCTAAGTCTCCCTGCCCTTGTGTGCCCGACTTAAGGAGTTGGAAAGGTTCTCTCCAAAGTGAGCAGGTAGGGGAGCAAATTGTCTGGCCAGATCTTCCCATCTCATTGTGAGGATACAGAATGGACCTCATTCTTCCCATTTACATCCAGGCAGCATCCTTTCCCTCATGGTAGCATAAGAGCTGCCTTGTTCAGAGGCACATGATTTCATAACATGGAACTTGTCAGCAGCACCAGCAGTAGTTCTTCACATCTCTATCAATGGTGTCCATCCCCTCATCACACTTGCACTATTTGCTGGACTGCACTGTTAACTGGAGGAGAGGATAAAGATTTCATGGAGACTCAGATAGTTAAACCAATGCTTTTGGGAAATGAACCACACTTAATATGTGATTATCATTGTATTAGTTAAATCTTAGCTACTCTAGCTTAATGACAGTTAAACTGGCCTTAATTTCATTGTGGAAATGAGTGAGGCAAAAACTGAACTGATGCTGTTTCACATCTGAATGGAAGTCCGTACTAGAGTATTAAAAAAAAAAAAAAAAAGTGTTAAATCCGTTCTCAGGTAAATTTGACTAACTCTCCTGAGTGTCCTTGTATGGACAAACTCAGTCACTGACATCATATCAAATCATTAGAAGACCATTCCTGTTTTAGTAAGTTATACCCAATCTTACATACCACCATAATTGTTTGTTGTCTCCCTTATTAGCAGTCTCAGTGTCATTAAGGTCAGAGAGGCAATGATGGCACTGTCACTATCAGCTTTACTTGAGGGTGCATGATGTGAACCTCACCTGACACACCTCTCCTAATAGCTTTGTTCGTGACAGTGATTTCAAGTTCAAACTGAGCTGGCACTGCAAATGTTCTCAGAGATGCTGTTGCACCCAGGCTGAGTTGGAGGGGCGTCCTTACACTGTCACCCCAGTACCTTAGTTTTAAAACCTGAGAGACTATTTTGCAAATTTGAACTCTTTCCTAGAAATAACGTGGTTATTCTTTCAGTTGCATTGCCTAAAACTTTCTGCTCAATCTGTTTTCCTTATTCTGCTCCTACTTGGTGGTTTTACTGATACTAAAAGAACCTTGTCAAATAGGGATGCAGACCAGCGATCTGACTAGCAAAATTGTAACCTTTTATTTGTAAAGTCCTCAGAGTACTGGATGTAGATTTTCCTGGCCAGATACTCACCTGTGGCTCTTTGGAAGTCAGTGAAAATATACTGAATTATACCAGCTGAAGATGTAGTCTTCTCTATATGAGGCCTTCCTGATATGAGAGTTCACCTCAGTTGCCTGTTCACCTGTTTGGTTTGGGTGGAGGTTTTTTTTGGTTGTTGTTGTAGTGAGTGTTTTGGGGGGTTATTTGCCTGGGGTGGGTTTTTTTGGTTGATCTTTTTAACACACAACCTTTTTATAAAAAAGATGCTCAGCTCATCCTTGTTAGGGCAAATGCTAAAGGCATCAGTAAGCACAGCAAATAATTTACACTAACAAGGGAGTGCTTGTGTCTCACTCTAAACAGCCATTCAGAAGAGCTTTGCTGGGTAACCTTACTTGAAAGCCAAAGCCTACATGTTATAGCGCAACTAATCAATGCAGCACATTTTATGATTTTTTTTCATAATCTCATGTCCCAGATCCATGTTTTCTAATGCAAACAAGTGTGTTTTGGTTTGATTTTTTTTTTAATGTGCTGTATCACAGCTTTGTCAAAAACAATGGCATAGTCTAAAACCAGAGGGTTGACTCAATTTTACTGAAATAGAAGAACTGGATAAAGTCTTGAAAACTTAATGGTAATGGCAAAAGTACTGAATTAATAGCTAGGTCATGAGAGCTGCCTGCCAGGATACATAGGAAATCTGGGGTCAGAGGATGAGTAAGAATTGAGTAAGGGAGAAAAACACTGAAGTGTTAGCAATAAAGCTTTTATAGGTAGGAATAGAAATGCAGAGTGTGTTGGAAATGGCTCAATCCTATGTCCTCCAGTTATCCAAGTTTCAAAATTCTAATAATTTCTGTTGCTAATTCTAAATACATTATCAACCCTGCATGCATAGGTACAGTGACTAAGCAGGAGCACTGTCTCCACTGAACAGCTGGCCAGAGAGGCTTGGCACCTTCTGAAGGTTTAGGAAGGGGTTTGGGGATATCGTCCTGTACATGACTGGCAAAAGGACGGGTGTGTGGGAGAAGTAAATTTACATGTGAGGAGAATACAATCCACCGATGAGTCAGATTTTATGACATCTGGCTAGGTGGAGTGTGAAGAGCTGAGACAGGTCCTGAGATAGTGGATTGCCGAGAAGCCAAAGCTAGAGCATGGCCTATCCACTTTCATGGACATTGTCTTGAGTCCCCTCAGGTTGAAATTAGGTCTCCTGTATCCTGGCAAGTGCTCTAACCACAGCGCCACTGAATGGAAAAGGAACAGGACCACCTCCTTCCCTGACTCCTGCTCAGACTTTTTAAATGGGCTGGTTTATATGCTAATGTGGCAAGAGGATTCGGGGCTCAGAATGCCGATTTGACACCAGTCCCTCTCCAAGGCCAGTATCTCTCTGTGTAGAGTGCAAAGTTTAAGACAAACTCCTCCCTTCAGAGCTTATTGTCTGATCTCAAGCTGTGCTCTGCAGGGGCAGAGCCCTGTAAGAACCCTCTGGATTCAGTGCAGAGAGAGGCAAAGCCCATCATCTTGCTCAGATCTTTGTATTACACCAGGGTCTAAGCCTGTAAAATGCAAGGGTTCCTGCACTTATATAGTATCCCAGAACCACAAATAATGGCTACAGCAAAAGAAAGTCTGATCTGAAAGAAATAAATTGGCCAGTAATTATTTATAGAGAGAGGCCAGCTGAATATTAATTGGAATCAATGGCAATTACTGTGCTAGGAAGAAACAAATTAAGATTAAATCAATTAAAGGTAGTGCCTTGAAGAAAGGACAATGATATTTAAATTAAATTGTTCTAAAGGGTATTTCACACTTTTAAGTTGTTATTTCCATTAAGACATTTTAAACATTTTGCATTAAAAAAAAATATATCTCCTCAAAGGCAGAGAGCAAAAAGGAATATTGGCAGCTTTTTATTCTACAAGATAGGTCAGGAATTACATAAAAACTATTTCAAACTTGCAAAGAACTGCAAGATAAAAAAGACAAAGCAGTTCGGAGTGTCTAAGCAGTAGATAGCATACACTGGTTTTAAATTTTATATTCTAGACACCTTTTATTTTGTGTTTTTCTTTCCTTAAATTGGCAATCCAACAAAAAGCATTTCATCAAAGGCCTGTTTGGTGTTTTGGGTTTTTTTAGTGGTGTGGTTTTTTTCTCATGAATGATCTCTTTACATACAGTATGTACCAAAGTCTATGTAGTCCCTGTATTTTTAGTATGTTACACTTTTAAAGCTGGAGTTTCTATATAAAATTCTTCTTTTGTTGTTTAGGTTCTAAACACAGAAACCTGGAATACTAGTAGATGAAAATATTTATCTTCTTTCATATTTTTTAAAAAAAGGGGGGCGGGGCAAGGGGGAGCAGCCTATGAACTAAGTTTTCATAAGGCTTGTAGTATGTCATGAAAGAGAACTATGTCCTACAACTGATCTTGGGTATAACTAGCTCCAGTCTGGTTTTCAGCACACACACAAAAAAATCAGACAGTATTAACTACTGCGGAGAGTCCCTTTGCAGAGATTTCAATACTACGTACAAAAGCAATCTAGCGTGCTCCATATGTGTCTGTATCCATAATATGATCTCCTTTCCTGAGTCTTCTGCTTGTACAGATTGAAGGACTGGTCTTGTAGCAATAATTTCAAAGGAAATGTTTCCTGAATGGTATGGGGTGCATGTTGCTTAATATTTTGGGTTCTTTCACTTTTAATGACAACCCCCACCCTCATTCTGTGAGGGACTATAAAACCACCCCCCCATTCTCTTATACATGGTTTAAAACATTTTTACACATTTGTGCATACAACAGTACTTTCTCCAGCCCATCTGCTGAGGATAAACACGTTGTTTGGAACAGTCTGTAGGGGATGCCTTTGTGTCATCTGTACTGGTTGCAGTGATTTGACATTGCATGAAGTTCTGATGTGGGAGGGAAGGGAGGAAACTCACAGGAGAACTTGGTCTGGTTATGAGACCAGGATTTGCAGCAGCTCAACCTTCGCCATGGGTTAAGGTGAGTACAGCTGATTGGAGGGCATCTTATGGTATCCAGGACTCTACCAGATATGTATGACATAGAGAAGGTTGGGAACCATTGTCCTAAGGCATATCAAGTATATCTTTATCATCAGATGTGTTCTGCACAGTGCATCGATCTTCAGTAAAGTAGTCAGAGCAATCATTTCCCAGGAAAACTATGATTGATTGCAGATACCCTTTTTCTGAAGCTTTGCATGTTCTTTGAAGGATGCACATTTTTAATGTGTCAGGCCATCTGCCTGGGGGGATCCCAGCGGCTCAAGCGGCTTCATGGCTTGCATTACTTGAAGATGTTATTTATAATTTTGCAGCTGTCTTGATGTTGGTGCCACACTAGAGAGGCTTAAAGTTGCCTTTCTAGCAAGTGCTGTATTTCTGATATTTCCTTCCTTTGCTAGCACCTTCTCTACGGAACCCCTCCTCTCCCTGTCTGTTTCTCTCGTTAAACCCATCAGCCAAGTATCACTGCAGGGCCAAAGGAACACTGTGCACCTTTAACTGACAGTCGCTTTGCCTAATGCAGACAGACGGGTGTTTGGGCTATTTGATCAGCTTCAAGACACAGACTGTGCAGATTAGTACTTTGAGCTGTTTATAGCAGTGCAGCATCACAGTATTGGTTTGGCTGCTTTCAGGAAAACTTTTTTATTTGAGAATTGAAAAAAAAAAAAAAAAAAGTCATTCGATATTTTTTTTTGTTTACCTTCCTCCCTTTAGATGAGCGTTAAAAAAATGCTACTTTTCATTTACTTTCCACACAGTTTCCATCTAGCTCTGTTAACATATGAAGAAATTAGTTTTGAAAGTTTGAATTCATGAAATAGAAATCCCATTAATACAGTTGGGAAAGTGACTCACAATTCTGTTGTGCTTTGGGACAAAATCTGTAGGATATCTACATAAACAATTTGGACTTCAAGAAAGAATGCAGTCTGCTTCTGGAGCTCAGAGCAGGTTTTATTCTGGTGCAATCTTTAAGACCTTC
Organism: Podiceps cristatus; assembly: GCA_000699545.1. Taxonomy (NCBI): domain Eukaryota; kingdom Metazoa; phylum Chordata; class Aves; order Podicipediformes; family Podicipedidae; genus Podiceps; species Podiceps cristatus. The sequence continues at coordinate 68,901 of KL289495.1, forward strand.
ACCAAGTTCTTCTGTAGTAGTAAAAAAAAAGTAGTCTTTTTGTAACATCATGTAGTTGGAGGTTTTCCATTTCACTTAAGCTAGGTGTTTAGGCACTTACATCCCTGAAAATTCATTGTTATTGCTGATTTAAGCATTGCTTAAATGCAAGCATAGTATGGTATGAAGCTTGCATGAAAATTGCAGTGACCTTTCTTCTAAGAGGTTTAGCAAGGTGTTTATAAAACTTTCTCTGTAAGCAGCAATTAGATAACAAACCATTTCACAGAATAATCTCTCATAAAACTCTTATTTGCTGGAAGTATTGAAGATTTCACCACACCTTTGGTACAACATTTGCAATAGATTTGAATGGGGTTTGCATTTACTGTGTATAAGAAAAGTGATGTTTACTGCCTACACAACCCTCCAGAGAAACATTCTGTGTAGCTCTAATTCAACTAGACCAGCTGGGCAGATAAATCATAATGTAAAAATACATCATTTCTATTAGAATATTTTATAGAAATGAGCAGAACTAGGTATGCTTCCCTTCATGAGTTTCCCTTAAAAATGCTGAATTTACTATAATTAGTTTTGTTCTCTACAGAAACAGTCATTTAATGGTAACACTATTAAACAAGTGAAATACAAATTACAAGTGACATTTATATGATCATAATCACTCCTTCCTGGCTGCCAGGAATATTTTTTTCAGAGAGGAACCTGCATTTTTGCAGATGGCATGAAAAAAAAATGAAGCTTGCAGAACACACCATTATTCCTGCGAGGCTGTCAGTTCATTAGTTGAAGCAGCCAAGTCTTGACGAGCTGCAACTGATCAGCAAATGGGAAATGAGCAGGAGTATAAATTCCCAGCAAACTGAATCATTAACATTTGCTGCTTGCATCCTGGAAACACAGTAAATCAAAAGTGTCATGATATATCAAGACAAAATATCATTACTAATTGGGATTAATTTGCTGCTGTGGGATTGCCGACCTTTGCTGAAAGTAAGGAAAAAAAATTGCTCATTAACTCCTGTAACTTAATTTCTCTTTTTCTTTGAGGATGTAGTAAGATTTCAGGATCCAGGCTCTTCTAAGAAGTACCATTCTTGTTGCATTTTTTGTCTGTTTTGATGGACAAAATAGTATTTTCATTTAAGAATGAACCTTCTTGTGGATGTTTGCCTGTGGAGGAAGTATTAGATAACAAAGACGAAATTTTGTATAACCTCAAGCAATGTTAGATTGACTTTATTTTTTTCAGCTGTGCAATGGAGTAAGATCCACTGTCAGCTTCATTGAGCACTTGTTAGTGTTTCCCAAAATGCTCATTGATATTTCCGAAAACTTTCTGAAGTGCTCTCCTCTCAAAGCATGCTGCAGCTGACAGCCAGCCTCCTGCCTCCCTGAGTAATGGGAGCAGGGAGTGCCGCAGAGGTGGTGGCAGGGTGGCTGAATCCCGCTGCAGTCTGTAGCCACCTGCCAGCGAGGGCCTGGGGAAAGACTCGCTGAGGGATGCAGCCTTTAGTCTGTGCGTGCCTGCTGAGTGCGCTCATGGGAAGCATCAGGGTAGAACAGGCTCACCAAAAGGCCAGTCCTCTACCCTATGGCTTACTCTTACACCGTTTTAAGATACCGTGATTTGGGGTTATTTTTAACTCTTTGTACTTATACAAGACAGAGAGCATCAGAGGCAAGCTGAGCCTTGAAGGGGAAAGATGGTTTAGACTGGGCTGATAGAAGTTGTAGAAACACATTACTTTTCAGAAAAGATAGCTCGTGGCTGAGTGAGGGGGCGTGATAGTCATGTGGGGACAAGGTGTTAGACTGCCCAGTATATGGTAACTGCATGGGAGTATAGTTTGGGTCAAAAACTGGCTCAACCCAGTCGACCTTCCCCCTTTTGCATCTGCCATCCCTATTTATGGTAAGGAACCAGGAGCAGAAGAAGAAAAGTGTGGCAAGAAACAGAATAGCATACCTGAGAATGGAGAATTCCTAACCCATCTACTACCACCACTACATTTCAGTCCCATTTTTCCTCCAGTTATCATCTCTGTCGGGCTACCTGCAGAAGAGGATTAAGGGATTGCTGCAGGCTTGACTATTCAGATTTCCCACATCCCATTTTCCATCCTTGCACTCCTACACCCAGCTCTAGTGCCATCCCTAAAAAAATATTCTTGTGCAAGTTCTTTCTAAGAAGATAATGAATAGTCAGCTAAACTAACAAAATAATCCTCTTGCTCTTACCACCATTAGGAACTTCGGTGCCTATTTCAATGTGAAATCACCGTATGCTTGAATCCTCCCCTGCTGATGAGTTGCTCCCCAGATCTTCATTCATACGTTCCCAAGCTCTCACCAAATTGTAATTAAGCATCTACTTAGTCTGCCAGGTTTATGCATGTTCTTCATTAATTTTTGATGCTTGCCCCTTTGTAATGATATCTTGACTCTCCTACACAGACTGAATCATTATGTCTCCCAAACACAGTACAACCTGAAGTTAGTATAGACCTCCATGACTGTAATGAAAGTAGAGAATGGTACAGTTGTAACATATTTCTCATGTGATTTAGGTTTCCAGTCTTTTAACCCTCCTCTTTTACTGTCTCATAAACTATAGTAATACGAAAAGTTTTTTCCACTTCCATTAATTTCTTTTGGTCTGTGGTCATTATCCTGTGTTTATGTCCAAGAAAGAGGTAATTTTTTCATATTGTAACCTCTCCCATCTGTTTTGGTTTTTTTTTCTTTATAAGTAGGAGAAGGTACATTGTATGGAGACATCAAACAGGTACACAATAAACTGATATCCTCAGGTTTTTGCATCACTGTGAGACAATATAACAGTTCTAGTAACATTGACTGTAATAATCCAAGCATCCACACTGACACTAAAAAGGGAAAAGGACAATGGTGTTAAATAATTAAGAGAAAAAAAATCATTTGTACTTTATTTAATGCTCAGAGATAAGCTCCCATTTCAACTTGAGACATGTTACCGCCAAAATTGATAGGCCAAGGTCAGTCTGAGTTTTGCACAGAGTTCTCCTTGAAGTGATATTCTCTTGTTCAGAGAAAGTAACTAAGCACAGCTTTGGTGTAAAGCTAATGCCATAACCAGCAGGGCTTTTCTTAGCTAATGTCTATGTAGACTCTGACTTGTAATTCTGTGGATCTGTCTTGTATTCTTACTTAGGTATGTCCACAGTGGTGTATGCAGGAAATAAAATAAATGCCAGGCTGGAGAACAGTTCTTCAATACTATGATAATTTGAGGCTATTTATAGCATTGATCTCTTATTTGGCTGTGCCTTCAAAGGATGCAAAAGATTTTGGACTGATGTGGGGTCTTTTTCAAGAATTCTCAAATTGAGGAAGGTCATATTTATGTGAGCGATACTTTCAGCAAGGAAAAAAA
>KL289496.1:8766-28532 GCA_000699545.1 Podiceps cristatus
TTTAATGCCACATAGTAGTATTAATTCATCCACATTGCAAGATATGTATTTTTCACCTTTATTTCAACCATGGCTAAAGAACTTGGTTTTCTCTTTTTTTCTTGGAAGTCTACAGTAGTTCCGTTTCCATACAGTATAATATACAGATATAAGCCCTAGTATAAGCAATTGAACTTTTCACACCCTCAAAAGCCACAAAATCAGATGGTCTGTGGTTTTTGCAGCTGGTGCACTGCACTCATATTGGGTAGTGTCATATGAAAAATATTTCACTCCCCAAGCCCTAAACAGAGTCACTCATTAATGAAATGCAGGCAGTACAATGAGATCATATAAGGTATAGATTTCAACAGCCATACTAAAAACAGTGAAGGAACACTGAACAAGAACACAAATCAAGTTCCTCTGCCAGAACAGGATTTTTTTTTAAAGGAATGTCTTCTCAGATTTAACATTTGCTTTGAAAACAACTGCTAACCACTACCCAGAAAAACCTTTAGTACAAGTGTTAGCAGACTAAACAATCACAATTTGGCAGAGGAAAAACAGTAAATAACTTCAGACATAGTTACATTACAGGATGTCTCACCCCAATACGCCACTATCAAATCACAAAATGATTTACTTAATACCACATATGGAATCTGCTTACTTAAGAAAATAAGCTGTCACCAGCGAAACTTTGTTTAAAAATAATTCCAGGACTGAGGTTTATCAAATTTCACTTTAGTTTGTTTTTACAGAAATGTTAAAAAAAAAAAAAAAAAGGCAATCTAGTTGCAAAAATATTGTATTAAGCCCACTTACACAGAAAATGTATTCTTAGGCAGAATTTTTAAACTCTATTACTAGTACTATTCATTAACGGAATGACCATGACTTTGCACTGTATGTCATGACATTTTATTTCAATAAAATATATCAGAATATATTATTTCATGTCTGTCTTTCCCAAACGATACCCATCTGTTTTCCTCAATCCAAAAGCTTTCTTTAACTAAGAAAAGCAGCAGAAATAAACACCAGACAATAGAGCCATGGGACTTTATGGACTCGATTCTCTTCTCACTGACTCTGATACAACTCTGTGGACTTTGGTGGCCTGAATATGATAGCTGTAACTCAGCTAAGTATCAGGCTTTGTGCGACTACTTTATAAAGACTATAGCAGGTTTGTTTTATCTGGGGAGAAAGTACATCCAAGCAAAATACGTTATAGCTTCTATCTTTCCCTCAAAAGCCGATGAGGTTATACTGGTAACAAATGGCCAAGTGTATTTCTATATCTATTACATATTTATCTAACTTCTAAATTACCAATCTTCTGAAAATCTCATGCAATTTGGATAACACTTTAATATAAATATAATTATAAATAAAATGGACTACCTGTAATTTAATAATTGAATAGACCAGGAGACCCGCAGGGTTTTTTTTTCTTCTACTCCTCACTCTTCTATGCCTTTCTTCTACAATGTAGAAGAAAAATGTTCACTGAAATGCTTTTGAGAAGCAACTTTGTCTTTTATGCACAGAAAGTTATGCTTATTCTCTCTTTGAAATAATTACTCTTGTAGCAATTTATATGCTTTTAATTGTCCAGTATCAGCCAGCATAGAGGAATTACTAAAGGCTGTATCTCTTAGCCAAGCAACTATACCGTGCATGAGATAAATTCCTCCATTTATCTGCATCTGTTGTCCATAAAATGTTTATACGCCTCATTCCTGCCACCTGGCAATAAACTCTAGCTTACACTTGAAACACTACACGGAGTTGAAATAATCCATAGTACCACAGCTCAATACAGAGAATTAAATATGAGCTAAGAATAGAGCTGCTTTTGTATTAATCCCATATCAGTACCAATGCAAAAGCCTACCAGGAGTCATAAATACCACATATACTAGGAAACAAAATTCTGCACATTTTCCAGCTGTGTATTTTTCCACAAGTTTCCACAATTACAAACCATCTGTTTAAAAAACCCCCTGAAAACCCCAAAACAACCCCCAACCACACCAAAAACACCCACCCAACACAACAAAACCTAAACAACCACTCCCTAAACCACAACTATATTAAAAAGTAATAGAATCATAGAACATATCAGGTTGGAAGGGACCCATAAGTATCATGGAGTCCAATTCCTGTACTATTAATATTACTATTACTAGTAATAATAATTAATCATTATTACTAATAACTATTAATAGTTATAATAAGAAGAAACAGAAGCTGAACTTTACTGTCAATTCAATGACAGGACACTAACAGTGTATGTAAGTTCTCCAGTATGTCTCACTGCAAATACCTCATAAGAAATTGTATTATACACTGTGATCACAATACTTTTATACATGGTTTATTTTTAAAGTTGCATAGCAAATTTATTTCAAACCTTCAGTAACACTTCTTATCAAATCAAATTCTTCTACAACTAACTTAAATCTAGAAAAATTGTTCTTCTTAATTTAGAAAATTACATAAAGTCAGAAATAATCTTCTCTAAATACGGACTGTCTCCAATTTTTAACATCATATATCAATATAGTATCATGTTTATTTTTAGAGTAACTTTACTTATAGCAATAAAAACTCATCACTGTGTGTTCAAACAAAATATTCAGGTGCATAATCTACAGCCATCTTTTACTTACACCTGGTTTTAAGCAAACTATCCCACTTCAGTGAAAAATAGCCTGTGTGTTAGCTTGCAGAGCACCGCTCTAGGACTTCAAAGCAAGAATGATACAAAATTAGCATCAAAAATATGTTATGGATTAGAATGGATTAGAAACAGGCAAATCAGTAAGTCTCAGAATGTAATTGCAAACAGGGAGTTATATTAAGGGCATTTGTAAGAGAGATCTGCCGTGATAGGTTACTAGTCCCATACTGTTTCACACTTTTATCAACGACCTTCAAGAAAATGCAAATTCATTACTGATGACGTTTGCTGACAACAGAGCAAATGATAATGAGAAGACCCAGCTACTAGAATAAAATCATCTGAATCTCTGAAAATGCTCTTCTTAAAAGGAACACTTTTCCTACCACCACATGAGTAAAGCTGTACTTCTAGATACAAAGAAAGAAGTCCATATTCAGAGGATGAAGTATGGTATCTTAGAAAAATTACAGGCTTGGAGTTATGATGCACAGCTAAGTCCCATGGCATACTGGTCAAATGGGCAAAGACCCTTGGCAGCATAAAGAATGGGAAAAGGAAGGTTATGCTTTTTAAAATCCCAAGGTAACATAACCACTGCAGAACATTGTGACCAGTTCTAATGTTCACTGTAAATTGGAAGAGTTTAAAAGACAATTCAGATAACATGAAAACATTTCTTATATATTGAACTCCAGGAGTATTCCTCTATTCAGGTTCTCAAAAGGAAGGTTAAAAGCATGTGATAAAGAGAAAGTTCTTCACTTCACCACATGAAGACCCAATGACTGCAGTCTGAACCTAGAGACAGATGAGAAAAAATACTTCCTTCTTTAGCACTGAAATTAATTACAAAATGCCTATGGATAGAGCAGTATTTTAAAACTTCAGTGGTCACCTTAATCTCCAGTGGACTATCTTAACTGATCTGCCAGCCAGATGAAGAAACCCTGTAAGCAATGGCTTTAGCTTGAATAAAATAACTGCCTTTCCATACGAAATGTGATTGCCTATTACACTCTCCTGCAATCCCATTCCAAAAGCAGCTCCAGGGTACAGTCACCATTATCTTTTAAGACAAAGATGCAGCTATTTTATGGAGGCTATGGGAACACATGATGACCCAGCTACCGTTCATACTGATGTTAAAGCCATTGTAGATATCTGGTCACAAGGAAGCCGATACCATATCAGACAATACTGTTACTGACTGAATCGTACCCTTCTGTTTCATAAAGCACAAGAGGAGATGCAGTCTGTAATGTTACCCATTAAAAGTATAATATTTACATTGCAAAATAATGTAATTTGAAAATTTAAGCATACATAATAAAAGAAGAAGTAGGCATAGTAAAACTTTGTAACAGTGATCTCCTGTGAGTAAGGAAATAGAATGATTTGAAAATGAAAATAAGTGTCTACTGAAGATCAGAAGACCAGGTAGGAAAACTAAAAATCGTCCAAGAATATAAATACTTCATTGAAACTGAAGGCACTGTATTCACAGGATACCTTCCTTTACCCAGATATCTGCTGGGTAACAAAATCCCACCACAAAATGTCCTGGCTTGTGCAGAACACAAGTTGTATTCCAACAGTGAAAAAACCCAGAGAACCTTTCATATGCTCCCTCTCATAAACAAAAGCAGAAGGCTAAAGGCATGATTAAATTTAAAATAACATAGGAAAAAAAAAAAAGTATATGATAAAGAAACAATCTATGACTAAACAGAAGCCCTCACAGACTGAAATACTACTTTTGTAGGATCTTAAGTGCAGAATTTTATGCATATGACACTCACATTGATTAGAATATGACTGGATATGAACAAACAGACTAATGATACATGATAGAAAGTAGAGAATGGAAAAGAAGTTCACTGATATATCACAACATCCCGTTAGTAGTAGTCTTATCTGAGATCCTTAATGATCTGGAAATGAATGTGAATACCAGCACCAAAATTGTCAGTTTGTAATAGACTGGAAAATGACGAAAACTGCCAATGTCAACACAGAAATTACTGTTTTAAAGAAAGACCTTAAAGAAGATTAAAAACATCAGTTCTGGAACACAACGCAAAATTTTTCAACTAAAAGAAAAATTACAAAAATCTCAGATTCAATGGGGTGGACTAACCCTCATAATAATATTTAAATATCCCTAAGTGTGAATAATATTTAAATATTCCTAAGTGTGCTCCTGGATAGCAAATTGGGTATGAAAATGAATGAAGTATTACGACATGGTAGGGGACAGAATCACAACACAGAAATACAAAACCATATAGAAGTACCATTGTCTGGAAAAGGAGGTGTCCTTTACCTTTGTACACATTGGTAAGACATCACTTATGCTTAGCTGGAGTCCTGGTGTACTGTAAAGCCCCAGAGTAGCTGGAGTCCCAAAGGACTGTAAATCTTCCTGAAGGAAGGGGTAAATCTCTTTGCATTTCTATAGGAGAACCCACACTAATCAAAGCCTCTACTTGGATTCTCATCCCAATGAACAGTCACAGCAGGCCAAGCAAACAGTAGACCAATGACCAGAAGAAAGATACAGTGAAAAAGAGGACAGTGAAAGATCAGGCTTACAGACAAAACTGCACAATCAGTTAGGGAATATACAAGCTCTAGATTTGAACAGAAATGCTCGATGTAAAAGAAACTACAGAAAAATAGTTGGCTGAAATAGCAATGAGTGAATATTTCAGCTGTTTGTAATAAACAATAACCGTCAATTACATCTACTTAAATTCTTTGTTTAATAACAGCCATACAAGATGCACTGATCTAACTGCATCTATCTTGTACGAAACAGGAGAACCATGCAAAAATCTTGCAAGTACATGAAAAAAAAACAGGCCAGTGAGTTAATTTCATTTTTCCAAACTTCAGACTAGCTCTGCACGTGACAGTTCTTCACATATAAACCCATGGCTACCAAAGAGACCTTCTTTTGACTTGTTCTCAACTCCAACATCAGAATTCATACCTAGGCAATGATCAGTTGCGTATGTTGTGTGAACCTGTGAAAATCTCACCAAAAATATAAAAAGGATGGTTCAAAGCTCTGTACCTACAGGGACGGGATCCTTGTTTCGGCTTCCTGCTCTGCACTGCAGTGTGTTAGCATGGCCTTTGCAACACCCATGAAGAACTCAACCTGCTCCATTTTCCTCCACGCCATCTCTAGACAGCAGCAGCAGCAGCTGAGGCTCCTAGCATCAAGCCATTTGTAGGCAGGCTAGAGTGACTAACACAAATGTACACTTAGTTGTAAAATGGAAAATTTCTCACCTGACTTTCACAAAAAAATTTCTCATCTTTAATTACTATATTTACAGATGATTATAGATGTCAAATTGTGGTCCATTTACTAAACACTCAATCCAACAAGAATGTTGCTAAATTAAAAAGAAATTTTAATTAACTCATTGCATTTCAACCAGGTTCAATCCCTCCATAAGCACAGATAAGGACTTGGTCCACACTTCTTTAAAACAAAATAAAACAAACACCCCAACACACATTGTCTGAGCTGGGCAAACTAAATAACATGGCAAACATGCCTGGAAGCCATAATTTCAAAGACAAAATGAATATGTATGACCCTCATGTCACTGATAGATTATATCAAAATACAAATGTAAACAAAAATAATTTCTGAAAGTCACATTAGTTAAAATAACTGAAACAACATGACAAGAACTGGCCTCAGTAAATACCACAATATCTGTAGCTTCCCCAGGTGTTTCTGCTTCCAGCCCACCCCAGAGAGAGCATTCCTGAGCTGCAAGGCAACAGGGGTGCTGGAGAGGTGGCACCAGGGGAGCAGGGGCTCTCTCAGGATGAGGCAAAGAAAGTCAATTCAGGGCAATCCAGCCTCTAGCTCTCTCCTTCTCCCAACTCAGAATTAAAGAGGAGAGATGCCTGAGAAGATCTTTAGTAGGAAAAACAAATGAATCATGCAAAGGGAACACAGACATGGGCTAGATGGTTATAATCATAGAATCATAGAATCATTTAGGCTGGAAGAGCCCTATAAGACCATCATCGAGCCCAGCCATTAACCTTGCACTGCCAACTCCGCTAAGCACCACATCTACGCATCTTTTAAATACCTCCAGGGATGGTGACTCCACCACTTCCCTAATATCCAATCTAAACCTCCCTGGAAGCAACATCAGCTCCCTGAGAGAAATTTCGGTAGGTTTTACAAAAACTGTTCTGCCCTATTTTAGTTGGACATTTGGTCCAACACTCTCTTATATCCCTCACAATTTCTTCCATAAAACTTGAGCTCATACCTCTTAGTTTCTTCTCCCTGGTCCCCCCTTAAATTTCAGCAAAGAAAGCAAAACAGGAAAAAAATGGAGCTAACATAATTAAAATCATAAGACACATTCACATGACAAAATAGCTGGCACCCTCCCATGTCCTTTCTTTGATCAGCACATTTCATGTATATAAATTCACTTCTAGGCTTTCTTCTGGAAGAAGGTAAGGAAGGTAACTAGTTGTTTCCAAGCAGAAATCCAGACACAACTAAAAGAACAACCAGTTCCTGGGCCTGTTCGAGGTCAACAGCATGGACCTGAACCATGTCATCCTTTGTGACCTAAACCTGGAGCCTGCAGCATCCTCCTTCAGGAATCCCACCTGCTGCAAGACACTGGCCACATTGTTTCAGGCGCTATAAACCAACGATTCCCTCAAAAATACAAACTCTGCCTTAAGCCACGGTGGTAGCATATGTGATTCAAAAGCTAGACTTATAAAACAGAATAGGCTCAAGCATGACCTTACAATTGCCCATTACCATTTAATCCTGGCCCATGTCAACTAGCACTGTCCCAGGCAATGCTCAGCCACAGGTGTGAGTCTGCACAAAGCAGGGAGTGCTCCCAGCACACAGTGTGATGGAGGCCTGCCTGTTTGGGCGTGGGGATGGGCAGTGAAGGGAAAGACAGCGTAGAGATAAGGACAGAAGACACTGTGCTGCTTTCCTTCGGAGGCAGACAACAGGCCCTGGCCCAGAGACCGAAGGCACATGCTCCATGCAGGACACGCAGTGCCAGGTTGCTCAACCACGGGCTGGCCTTTTTCTAAATGGGCACAAGTCACTCCACACAACCTGGCTGGGCCCAAAGACTCCTCACTGGGGTGGCCTTTAGCACCGTAAATGCAGCCCCATCATTCTCCATCTGCCTACATATACTACCTTCTCTTTCTTCCTCCGCACCCTATGTCACTCATGGCAGAGTCTCTCTGATACGTCTTCTGTTTTTATACAACAAAATTACCACAACAGATGTGAGCTGATATTCACAATGTTCTGTAGGACTGCTTACAAGAAGTACACTTTAGTTCACTATTTCCTTGTTAAGAAGTTTGGATTTGTGGCCGTAACTGTGACACAGAGGGAGGAGAGAGGAAAACATAACAGTGTTCAGCAGTGGTGTGTACAAAACAACAAAATCACGTTTGCGCATTTATTCCTAACACTATACTACTACTCCTATTTACATCAAAATTCAGTGGCTTGACATAGGCAGGCTTCCTACTGCTGTTAACACCCATCACATGCAATAGCAGTATCGGCTGGCAACCCTACATCAGGCAGTTTATTGGCCTCTCGTTCTGCACAATGACACCCTGAATGGGCAAATCTCCCCTTTTCTGACCATTTGTTACTGCAGTAAGAAGAGTATCTCTACGTGCTTCTCCCTGAGAAATTGAACTACGCTCTGCAAATTTGGATTCCAAAGTCTTCACCACAGTGAATAGCACAGACTTATTTTAAAACAAAGTACAGAAAAAAATAGTATCAAGTGTAGACATAGCACTTTTGGGGGAATTTTTTTCATGCACAAACTGGAAGATACTGGTCCCAACTGAAAATCATGAGCCATCAGGCACCCAACTCAAATGCTCTCCATTACATTGCCACACACTTATAAAACTTCTACCCAAACTGGGGAACTCTGCTGCTTTTATTAACAATAGACATTAAAGGACTTGAGCTGAAAACTGTGCAAAATTCATAATAACTAATATGAACTGTAGCAGAACAATCACACCCTACTGCCTCTAGGAAATAAGTAGAAACAAACTATGGAAACAGATTAGGGAAAATGGTTACAATCACTGACTGTACATGTTTAAAAGATAAAAGGATCATTGTGCCCCACTTTTCAGCCCTAATACTTAAACTATGGCAAAGAAGAAAATAAAATACAAAGAAAAAAATCTTGAGTGTGTAAAAGAACAGCAATCTTATTAATATTGCCTATAAGAGCAAGAATAAAATCAAATACATTTCATTTTCAGAGATTTAATAATCTGTCAAGTAGTGACATGAAAAAAAAATTTGAAGTGCCCCTATTTTTCCCAGGAAAATCTTCTTCTCTAAAGTTACAGAACCAGGAAAACAATTAGATTACTGAAGTCATCTTAAAATTTAGTTTTTACAAAGACTTGTTAAATAGACTTGGTTTACAGTCATGGCCAAACAAGAAGGGTTTAGAAAGGTTCAGTGTGTATTTGAGAACTGACACAATTCTCCAAACTGTTTCATGTGCATTTTGTATAGCATAGCTTAAGGCAGTGTAGCCATCATATGGCAAAGGAGGAAATCTCTTTAGGAATTAATTGTGTGGTTTTTTACTTGTTTCTTCCCAAAGGTGAAAAACACTTACATAAAAGAGTTTATGTTTTTCATGTCTTTTTTCCTTCTTTATGATGTAGAAAAAGGCCAGAAAGAAATTTCCCCAAATTTTCTCCCCAAAACATATGGAACAGAGACAGAGATTACCTGGTTTCTTACTTTAGACTGAGAAGGATAATCGCACCTTTTCCTGTGTCCTTTTTTAAAAGAAGTGGAGGTCAAATGGACTGGAATAGGAACTTTCCAGTTCAAGGGATGAAAATACTGGGATGCTTTTTATAAAACCTTTGTTTTCAAAAGGAATGCAAGTTGAATCAAGTTAGGTTAATTTAAATGAATTCTAAAATTTTAGAAAATAGTCTCTCTTCTCTAATTTTCTGCATTTCACTAGTACACCACCATCTTACTCATTTTGCAGTGATCTAGCAAAAATGGGGGGCGGGAATAAGAACTGAATTGCTAAAGGTTCGGGAACATCAAATATAAGACAATGATAAGCATTCATTAAGTATTTATATCAAAGCATTAGCCTTTAATAGCACAAGCCTGCATACAAGCCTTACTTTCAGAAACTGCAGCGTAATAAATTATAAAGAATAAAAGTAACAGTTTTAGGAAACTCAATTAATAAAAGAAGTCATGCGGTGAGAAACCACTATCTCAGAACAATGCATCTGAACAACTATGTTGAAAACAATCGATCGGTGGAAAAAAAAAAAACCATGGACCAGTCAGCAGCCAGGTGTATGTACCTGTTCCTAGAACAGCCCCTGAATGGGAGGCAAAAGGATTTCCCTTACAATGCATTCGTTCTTTCCCCTTGTCTAATCCCAGTCTACCACCTACATCTTGTGTTGGATCAAAAAACAGGTATCAGTTCACTTAGACCAGATCTATGTCTGTTCCAAACTACAGGAGGAATAACGGTCCACTGATGGTCAATTATCACCAGAGTACAACAGGAGCCCAAGGAGTGGAAACCTGAAGAGTGGCCTGGTGTATTTGTTTCGTCACCTTTGTCGACTGACTGGTGAATCATAGAAGCATAGAATGGTCTGGGTTGGAAGGGACCCCAAGGATCATAGAGTTCCAACCCCAGTACTTTATTTTAAAGCATGAACTGTATCAGAGCAGTATAGAAATATTCTATAATGCGCAATAACCCCTATATTGATTTTAAATGTCCGTGGTCTATGTGAAAAAACCCCAACTAAATATATTATTATTACATTATTACTTGAAAATTACCGAAGAACATTATTTTATTTGTAATTATTCAGGGTTTATGTTAGAAGGATTATTGTTATGATCATTTTACTGTTAAACTTTATTTTTCTCATCCAGAAACAAGTTGAGTTGAAAGTAGAAAGAGAGTGAATCATATGGATCAAAGACTATCCATCAGTGTGTCACACACCATGTGGCATTGTGTTTTGCTAAGTCAAAGTCATGCTCCAAGTTTCAAAACTTCAAACAACTGAAATACCACAACATTCATAAAACAGAACTGAGCTACTGGGAGTAAGAAAAAAAAAATACAAAAAAGGTAACAGACCTCAACAGCAGATAGTAAAATTAACATTTCAACAGTTCTTGCCTTTCATCTTAGTCTCCATAGTACATTTTTTCTGGAAAAGCTATGATTTAGGTTTAGAAAGATGCAGAATTACATAAAACATCTGGAATATGGGACAAGGAATATTGGCTTATTATCCCTAGTGGACCCTCCCTATGAAAAATTTAATAGGTCTGTTTTGGTAGTTTTAATCTCCAGAGCACCCCAAGCTATGTTATGGAAACATCATCTTGGTAATTTATATTAGAAAGAACACCTGGTGATGAAAGCAAATATACCCTCTTTAAAATTGTGAGTGATTTTTTCTTTAATCCTCAAACTTTTCATCTTCTTAAATATATAATTTTTAACAGCTTGACTAAAAATTAGTTTTTGTATCTTTGAGACTGATCACATTGTAACCATTGTGAACTTACACTGTTTTATTAGAGAGCTACATTTCTTCATTCCTGTCTTCAGAGAACAAGTCATTTTGTCTTTACTTTGACGTTGGCCTTTTACAGATTACAGAGGAAGCTCTGTTGAATCTTATATGAATATCACAAAATCACTTAAAATGTTGTCCGTTTATTACTGCACAGCTTTGAACATTAAGGAAAAAAAAAACTATTAAATACATTTCCACTATTCTTATGCCTATCTCTAATTCTAAAGGTAGAGCTAGCTATAAATAATAATAAATACGTAAATTTTCTGACAATTTATTCTAGTACCTATTTCAAGTGACAGCATACAGCATACATAAATCACATGAATTCTGGTCTGTAATTGCTTTCTTGGTATCTATTATGTTTAGTATACATTTTTAAAATAGCTAGTAAAAATCTATACATGAAAGCAGAGAAATTATTTTCCATTAAAATCATTAACTGGATTCTTCTGAATATAAATACAGTTAAAATGCTATAGAACTGAAACGAATTTGGCATACACCTTGCTACTGTCACACTGCTTTATGGTTTATTAAAAAAAACACTAAAACATTTTTCACTGTTCCTAATTTATTATTTTATCAATAAATGGGAAAGTAATGAAAGAATATATCAAGTACCAGTCAATCTATAAAAGAAGTTACTAAAAAAAATGCATTCTATACTTCCCAGCTACAATTAGGTTTCCATTTATCAAATTTCTGAAGAAACAACACATGTACAAATTACTGTTTTTATCATTTAACATGCCTCACTTAAAATATATCCTAATACACATCATATATTTTCTAACAAAAAAACCCTAATATTATAATCTGTAGCCTATAAAGATTTTCAGAAACATTTTTTATTAATTTGACACTGATACGCCTCCATTTCTAATATCCCAACCCTGCAACATTTTAAATGCAATTAAAAGTGGTTATGAAAAAAGGACTTCCTTGTGAAGTAGGAAATCACTCTTGTGATTAACATGCAAACGAGCTCATGCTGGCAGAATAGATTGGGGTTTTAAAACCCCAATTACTTTTGTATGATTATCTATTTACCCGTACACAGACTATTTTCATTTTTCATCTAATACAAAGTCATCCTGCTTACATTTTTAGCACAGCAATTAATATTTACAATAATTATGACATCAAGCACCATTGAGAGTACACCAAGTGAATCATTTACCATGTTTTTAATATATATGTTATTAAAATAACATCTATGACAATATATTGCAGAGGATGGAGATATATTATTGGCCTTTATACACAATCCAGCCTAATACAACCTTCTATTGGCTTTAAATTTAGTTAAGGGGCATATTATTTTTAGTATCTGAGTTAAGTCAATTGCATTGCTGTTCGATTACAGATGCCCAAACTTTCAAGTCTGTAACTGCTTTGTATGAAGTGCAAGGTTTGTTTGAACTTTCACAGTAAAAATAACAATAAAATTATTTCCTCCCTTTTTTTTGTTTTTGTTTTTGTTTTTGTTTTTTTTTGGGGGGGGGGGGGGTGGGTGGGGTTTTTTTTTTAGTAATAACAGACAATTCTTAACTTTCACTAACACACTTTGATTCATACCTGCTACAGAGTGCACATATACACATTTTTCCAGACTTCTAAAGAAAATTATAATGCATTAATGACAGGAACTATGGTAATGGAAAAAGGTCACCCTCTTTTGAACACCTTCTGTTTTAAACCATTATATATAAAGACATTTGAGAAAGCAAAGAATTAAAAGGCAGCCTTTGTGCAACCCATTACTGAAATATTATAGAATAATCTATATCAAATGTAGTGGAATAGCAGATTCTTTTGGATCTAAATTTACTGCAGCCATAGAAATGCTTTTATGCTTATTATGTATCTGCATGTTGATTCAATTATTAAAAGAACACCTGACAGCAGACTTACTTAATTGAATTAATTAAACTGGATGAATAATCACAGAATTACTATTGTATGAAATTTGTCCTGAAAAGTAACACTGGCATTTTGAAAATGCAAGTAATTCGAATGGTGAAATACACTAAGCAGAGAAGTCTTCACTTACTGTATTCTGAAAATCTTCACCTCATACATGAACAAATGGGACATATAAATGAATAGACAGCTGTGAGTAATGAATGCTTTTTCTTATATATTGTAATTTATAACGTGAGCCCAGCAATGTCACTACACCTTTTAAAAACTTTGCAAAAACATTCAAAATGATAGCAATAATTTTCATCTCTTGTTCTAAAATAATACAATAGAGTGGACTATCAGATACCGAGAGATAGTCTTAACACCGAAACACTTGTGTAAAACTGTGCTTCCAACCAGGAAAGATTTGAATATGTCTAACTGAAATTATGGAAATACTGTTTACTGACTAAAACAAGCAAATTAAAATGTTAAATGATTTTTAAAACATTTTAATAGATCAGTACAGTGAGTTTCTACCACTGATTTTAGCAACAAGAGCAATGTCCTTTAGTGATTAAATGTTATGACATACTGTATACATACCTTTTAAGGTCTTCCAAAACCATTTTACCATTTTTGTTATTATTTAAAAGCAGTCTACTGACAAAGTTTAGAAGAATTTATTATACGCTCTTCTATTTAGTTACGTATAATTCATTAGATAGAAGTGAAATTTTACATGACAGATTTTTTCAACATGCATTTTCTGGTGCCCCTGCTTTCACACCACGTATGACAGAGAAGAGCCTCCTCGCACTGCTCCCAACAGAAGTTTATACTGGCAGGGGACATTCCTGGAGTGCAAGCGCCCAATCTGGCACATATCCAAGCCCCAGCTAGTAGCTCTGCATCACCAGTGGGTATTTTTCTTACTTCTTCTTGCAGGGTTTTTTGTTTTGTTTTGCTTTTGCAACGATCCACGTAATAGTAAAATGTATAAAATAGTTTAATTTTTATATGTGAGAATGATGGGACTGGATATTTACTTTACTCTAAAATAAACTGCAGCATGGCAGAATCACAGCCACCACCTTTTTTGTCTTTTTTTATTTTTTTTCTTAATCAGCAGTGTGTTTTCTCTTGCTAAAAACGAATATTGATGATTCTACAAATAGAAAATATTAATTTAGAGATGATTATTAATTTGTATTACTAAAAATAACATCAACATTTACAGGTATTCAGTCAGAATATATAAAAAATGAAATAATATGACATCTAACATCTATATACTATAAATCACTGATTTTTTTTATATTCGTATTTCCCCTCATATTCCTACTTGAATATAATTCATTTTACAAATATGTCTGATCCTGCCTCTGACCTTACTACACTTTAAGCTCTTTTCTGCTCATGGAAAGCTAATTTGCATTTTTTAAAAATGTGTCTGTATTAATGATCTAATTTACCACAAAAAGGCTTTATATTAAATACAAAAAGGACAGCCATTAGCTTTCTTTCCACAATAAAATCAAAACAAAAAATAAAACATCTCATTTACACAACAATTAACATTTTTTTTCCTAACACAATGCTAAATCAATCTGTACAGTTCAGCATTCATAAACATTACATATTGTGCAGAATTCTTGCTCTACAATCAAAATAAGGAATATAATAAATATGCAAAGTTTTACAAAACACTTTTCTGAGAAATCTATACATCCATTTTAATACCTATATTAATAACCACAGTGGTTAGATTTTCCTTTTACATAAATTATACAAAGTACATTGGCATTACATACCATTTTAATACCAGTTTATTATAGCTTTATTTCATAATATTGGAGGTGGAAATGGAAACAGTGCCATCATGTGATACTTTTCAGGCTACTTCACTTCTTTTATTTCCAAGGAGTCAGTCTGTTGCTGCTATACAAATAAGAGTTCCTAGAAAAGCACGCAATGGCAGTATAATTTGTTATATGCCATGTTGTAACTAGATCATTTTAGGTATTTTTATGCATCAAGTATTGAAAACATCTTCTAAATCTGTAAAGGTAAACAAGCATATGATCAGTACAAATGTTACCTAGCCTCTTTTATTAAGAGTTCGCAAATTATTCAACAGAGTCTTGTGAAATTCCTTTCAGTTTACAGTCAAGATATTAATCTGAACAGCTTCATTTTTACAAAAGAGCATAGAAGTTAAATTCACTGGTTTTAATTAGTACTGGGCAGCTACTTGAAAAAAAACCTAATACATGAATTCGTCATAGGCGTACAATATTGAAGCCAAATCCAACTCATATTATATTTACTATACAAGATATTTTTAATGAAATCAGACACATGGTCATTTTTTCTTTTGTATTCTTTTCATATTGAAATAAAGGCATTTTTTTCCCCAGTGGTCACAATAAACTAAAAAATCCAGACTTGATGCTAAAGACACATATTTCCACTTATCCCTTCCCTTTTCCAGAGATCAAGACAACCATCTGACAACCGCTTGGAATCTAGAAATGCAAGTAATCTATTAAATCTGAAATCCCACTTTACTGCACAACTCACAGCTGCCAAATCTCAAACTACTTTACAGTAGTGGTTTTTTTTAAAGATACGTCTTTATACAAAATTAAACCCTTACAGTGAATTCATTGATTCATGGGTGAAAGTTGATGAAAAAACCATGGGAATTGTAACTTTTAAAAGCAAGCACAGATGCTAGATACTACTTATGGAGTTCCAGAATTTAAAGAATATGAACAATGACTGAAACTTCCAAGATTAAAAATCCTCAATTTAACTGCCTACTCTTCCACAGGAAAACTGTCACTATTCTATGCTTATTTGTAAGTATATGGGCATGTACAGTCATTTAAAAAATGTTTAGATTTCTTTACATAGGACTCAAAAATTCATGCAAACCACATATATGAGTTGTGCTCAAGTGTGTTTTGAGTCCAAAACAAACACAAGGGGATTTTATAAAAGTCATCATATTTCATATATCCAGAACTCCATTTATGGGTCAGCATTACAGCTGGTGAACGTATCTGCTTTTGCTGAAAGGTAACAAAACAAACCCCTCCACCCTTGAAAACTTTCAGAGAGCAGGATTCAAGACCAGAAATATTAAATACATGAAAAATGCTGCAGTAAGAAAGGAACAGGAAGAAATAATGTTATGTTCTTACTTAAATTTAATGTGTACTACTTACAGGTAACATTTTATAAATTCCTCAAACTAAAGCAAATTGTACTTAGCGGGTTGGAAGGCAGGCCAATTGCACACTGCATAAATACTGCTATGTACACCTAGTACAGGGAAGTTTAATTTTTATGTCTGCAACCCAGCAAGCAAGTTTTTGAGGAACAGACTAAAAAGAAAAAGCAAGGGAGCTACTGTTGTTTATTGTCCAAAAGCTTAATGTTTTTATTAGTGACAGTAATAACCACCCTGGCTTCCCCCTTGACACTTCTACCTCGACAAGCTGGTTAGAAAACTAATTTGACTGTGATTTTACCAGCACAGGTAATACATGGAACTCTTTGCATGGTAAAGACAATCTGCAGCAAGTTATTTAATACTTAATATAGGGGTTTTTACAGATTTTTTGTTATTGTTGGTAATTAACATCCTTGAGGGTGATAAATATTTTTTGTTTTCTATGATAAGGATTTACAGATGTTTCTCTTTTTTCTATGGTGGACACACACACATACACACACACACACACACACGTGCGCGCAACTTGTCCCTAAGTGTGGAAGAATCAGTGACAATTTCCTGTCATCATGAGACACATAGAACCTACATCATCCCTTAATACTTACTTTTATTATGTTGATTATAATCTAGATGATGAGTATTAAAAAATGACCTTACAAAATACTGTTGGGATACTCACAAAGCTGTCCAGAAACCAGATTATCTATCAGATAAAATTGTAACACTCTAAATAGATTAAGCACTAAGCAAAGGGAATCACAACCTAGTGGGGCACTTGCTGGTTGATCAACCAAGACATTCGAGAAACCTGGAAAAGGGAGTGAAAACTCCGCTCGGTTTCAGCTCCCTTCCCAGTCACCCCTTCAGCAGCAAGCAGAAAGGGAGTCTGGATGTTTTTTATGTTCCATTATTTCCTGCGGTGCTCGAAACAGATGCGTCTTTAAGACTGAGAGAAACTATGCCACAGATTAATACTCTGAACATATTGGGGAGGAGAGTGTTCTACGTAAACATTTGCAGAAGTATTTCTACAATTTTGAACCAAGGGAGAGGCTGCATCACCCTCTGGGTGAAAAGACAAAATTACATTTCTTATCTGTATTCTTATTTCTCTATCTCAGAAATTCAGTGTTCTAGATAGAAGTCAAACCAGCAGAATGAACACCAAATATGTGATGGGGAAGCTCTAATATCACACATTCCTAATTGAGAAGATACAAAATTAGAGACAGTATTGCTAACTGAAATGAAGGAATGCAAACATTTGTATGTATCAACATATAAATGCCCATAAGGCATTTTATCCCACTAAAAAATTAATTTCTTCTCAGATCATTCTGATTAGGAGGAAGTTGGAGGAAAACTCCAAGTCAAACTGAACTTATACTGGCCATGTTACAGCATATCTTATTTTTTCTTTCATCCAATCTGCAATTAAGTAATACTTCTAATGATACGGACTTCTATTTTGTAATATACTGAGACCAAGGGTACTTCACTTTGAAACTGTAAAAAAGAGAAAAGTATTTTTTTAATTTTTAGTGTTGAGACCTTTATAGAAAGTTGGGAGTCAGATGGCAGACTTGTAGATGGCTAACCCAGAAGGTTAATATTTATCTAACCATGTAGAACCCATCCATTCAAATAAGCCACAAGATCTGAAAGTAGATTCCCAAATTATTAATTTAATTGCCCCAACACAGAATCACTGGACTTAGCTGAATCAAGATTACTGAGAACAAATCATATAATGTAGAATTCTCAAGAAAATTATTGGACATTATAGTTTTAAAAATTTTAGAAAGCACAGTTTTGACCAGGTTCTGTGCATACAGTTACATAGCCTCCTTAATTTGAGAAGAGACTGAAAACAGAAAGACTTCCCCATACTTATCATGTACACTTGAACAACAAACAACTTCAGCTAGTGGGTAAGGCTTTCTCAAATAGAAATGTTGTTATTCACGTTAACCTTCCAACCCAAACAAAATGTCAGATGAAATAAGATATACTGTCAGAAAAGAAAAATAAGCCATAGGTGGTGGATTAAAAACAGGTTCACTGATAGCTGCAGCACCATATTCCATCACCTCAGAGCCACAGGTTGCCTTATAAAGAGAGTCACATTGTAAGGCGATAATGGCTGCCATCATTCACTGACATGGTTAGAAACTAGGAGTTTACTCAGCACTTGTCACTCAAGTTAAATGGAAGGAGCAGCTAAATGTTCTTTTGTGTAGGGCGGCTGAAACAAGGCCCTGAGTGGGAGCAGCATGCTTATGCCCATGCAGATCTCTAGTTACAGGTTACAAAGCAAGGTATATGAGGATGTATGAGACATGGGAATGTTTCACTTAACAATGAAGCCCAAAACCATGCAAACTATCAGTCTTCATGAAACAGTCTTTTATAGGGAACTCTGAAGTTTTGTGGAAGAAAATAAACGATACTTAAGCAAAGACACTACTGTGGTGAAAGAATACCCAAATGAATTCTTATTAAGAAGGCAAGCAGAAAGTTACAGAAACTGTTAGTCACAAAATATCAAACGAGTGTCATTATTAGAGTCAGTGTAACTGAAAAAATGTTTGTATTTGATAAGAATATTTACAATCAAAAGGCAGGGATGGATGGTCAACATACAGCTAAATATGATTGGACATATTTTTCTATCAGTGGACTGACAGACAAGAGGAAAATCCCTAGAGGATGAACTCCTGCAAGGTTTAAGACAGCTTTAGTATAGAGCTTGATGTCTGCAAAAGACACAGGAGGTCAAGCAATCCCCTTATGATTAAAGAATATATAGTAAAAATTCTATTTGCTTGTAAAGTCTCTTTATTTCACTGGTCTTTCAGATAAAGTATTATGACTAAGTGACACATGGCCTTTAGCAGGACACACTGGCTTCTGGAATGGTACCTACTACTGCAAACCTGCTAGAAGAAAAAAGACTAAAGTAAAGCAAAAGATTTGAAAAAAAAAAAAAAAAAAAAAAAAAAAAAAAAGGCTTAATCCCTAAGTCACTCATTTTTGGGTGGAATATTCCTTCCAGTCTTACCTTAAGACATTTTTCCCACCAAACTTATTTATGTTCTGCAAAACCTGCCTCTCTGTTGAATGGATACCTACTGCCAACCTTTCTTCTATTTGGACTCCTGTTTTACGGGAAGTGGGAAAACACTTTTTTTTTCAATTCCTTTATGCTATCTGCAGGGTTTCTGAAGGGCTTCTAATAATAATTCATCAGAAAGAACACACAATAGTACA
>KL289496.1:28544-51198 GCA_000699545.1 Podiceps cristatus
AAGAAGCCTCTGATGCTGGTCCCCATACTTAGGCACTCATTGCCACCTGAGGCAAGACTCCTAGGAAATTAATACAACTCCCAGAAGCAACAGGAAGCTCAAGGTAAGTTTAAGTTTTCTTCTGCTGTTTTTTCTTTAAAGTAGGAACAACCACAACAAATGCAGTTTCTCTGCAAAGAAACCAAGTGTCTTCAACAAGCACAACATCAAGCAGTTTCTTGATGTTACTTTCACCTTTATTTAACAGAAATAAATCAGTCTGTGAAGCATGGAAGTACTGAAAGACAAATGACACTACTAGAAATTGTAGCTCTTCTGCCTGTGAATACACAAGAAGAATCAGGTTTTAAGACAGGAAAAGCAGCACTGGCTCAAGATTATACAGGTGACATTTTTCAGTGTGAATCAACACTAAATCAATTTCCAGTCTCATCTTAAGAGGAATGTACTTGGATTTTGGCTGTTCGCAGTATTTCAGATGAGCCATAAAACAGAATTCCTGAACACTTGTGCGTACAGATCACATTGCACTTCACAGCTGTTGTGTTTTACCCCAGCAGAGGGTGCATTTAAGCAAGTGGAAAAAAGCAATTTTCTTTTACATATAGTTTAAAGTGCTTAGGGGTCTTTTAGAATGTCATGTAACACAAATATATTAAAAATATTTTCAATAATTTATAACAAATAATTATTAAGTCTACCTGCCATGTTTGTCTCGGTTTTTTGTAGTTCCTCATGTGTCACGATGAACAATAGCATAATGCTGCAACTAGTTGGATGAAACATTGAAGTCTAAGGAGTAAACCTAAATTTCACAACATCATGATAAATACGAGGTCAGTAAATCTGTTATGACTACTTTTTAAAAGGAAATTTTTGTTTAATCTACATTAAAAGAATGCTGAGATTGCAAAAGCAAAGCATTTAAAAAACAGAACATGCCTGAAGTAAAGCTCTTCATATGGCATTATTTCAACCTCCTCTGCTTGACCTTTCCTCCATTCTTTGTTACTATGTGCCACATTATTTGTTTCCCCAGGACCTACGTTTCATTACATTGGATAGACTAAGTTTTGAAGATGAATTGGGTTTCTTAAATACTTTTAGTGCAGTCTGTTGTCTCTGTCCTGTGCTCCCTTTGTTGCAGGAATTAGCAGGGATGTGGCCAAGGTATGCACACTTCAGGAACTAGAGGAACTTTTTGCCATTCCAAGGAGATGAATTTCTGCCACAAGTATTTTTTCCAGCAAGCTCCATAACATTGAAAGAGATGAACAATTTGCCATTCAATACAAATTCTTCCCTTCCTAAGTTGTCATACACATCTGCCATTATGGTAGTTAGATGAAAATAAATGCAAAGCTTCCTCAAAAGTTCATGCATATTCTCTGTTGCCTCCTATGAGGTCTCATGAAGTAACCTACTTTCACAAACATTTTACTCCTCTGGCCAACAGAAGCCAAAATTTGGGAAAGAAATAGTCCACAATTACCTTCCTACTAATTTTTCTTTCTCATAAGCAAAAAAACCCCCACCTTTTAATGATTTAATGTCAGAATAAAAAAAGATAGCAGTCATTCTTTGTAAAACACAAATTAAACTATTTGAAGGAGTATGGATTCCTACCAATTGCACAAGATTAATGCTGTGAAGCTGTTTTCAACTGGAAATCTTAAATAACATGTGACTAGTAGCTGTACAGCTGTAACAGCAGTTGGACATGGAATGAATGAAGGAATAAATAAATAAATAAGTACCAGTGGAAGCAAAATAATAACAAAACCGGGTAGTTCTGTGAGCAACAGAATTAAGGTATGGATTCCTACCAATTGCACAAGATTAATGCTGTGAAGCTGTTTTCAACTGGAAATCTTAAATAACATGTGACTAGTAGCTGTACAGCTGTAACAGCAGTTGGACATGGAATGAATGAAGGAATAAATAAATAAATAAGTACCAGTGGAAGCAAAATAATAACAAAACCGGGTAGTTCTGTGAGCAACAGAATTAAGAATAACAGCGTAGACATACTTAATGCTGAGGCCTTTTTCCTCAGCAGATGCACTATTTTGCATGTTGCTGTCACATAGTCCATCTGTTTTCATGGATATTAGTATCTTTGAGGCCTCTATTTCTCCATCAAATTTGTGTGAAGTTGGGCAACAGGTTCAAGAATTATTGTGGGGGACAGACAGACAGACAGATAGTATGATTGTATCAACTTACACAACTTTTGTTTCCTTACAAAAGTACGATAAAAATAGCAAATCTAGGCTATGGTAGCCTAGGAGATGATAGACAATTCCACAGCAGGGCACTGTGCACGGAATACCAAGCCAGAAGAACACAGTAATTCAGTGTTCATCTCCAGCAGTAAGAATTCTGAAGCTAATAACATGTCATAACACGATAAAAGAAGGAAAGAGAGCAGATAAAAATATTCTCAGTACTATATTAAGTATTAAAAGTAACATCAAATAATTATAATATTTTAAATAGCATGCTTAAAGGAAAAAGAAATAACATCTTTTAATACATCATAATTACCTGTTGTTAGCAACTTTTGGTTAATTCTGTAAGAAAATCTCGAATAGGTCTTAACATAAGGAAGAGTTTGCTTCTTTGATTTCAAACTATAGCCTGGTATTGGTTCAACAGAACACAACAAAGCAAATTAATTTAACTGCAATACTTCGGATGGAGCTTTATCAAGGATTAATATCCCACAGTACTTCCAATTGTTATGAGCATGTGGTCATCAGCTCAGGTGCAGTAACTCCTCTTTTAGTAATTCAGTCATGCTTTGAATACTCCACTGCACCTATCTCACCTTTTATTTATTCATTGGCAGAAAAGCTGCTTGTAAAGAATAGTATGGTTTTCTGACAGTACAGCTAATATAATATCTTTATTTCATTTCATTCTCTTGTTTTACTATGAAATCAAGATCATGTCACAGAAGATAGCAAATATCTTACATAGCATTACAGCCAAAAGTAACCTGAGCATCAGTCTTACCAGGGAGACCGGTATTCATTCATTCACTGAATCTTGTTCCGCGTACAGGCAGACCCTTTACATAACATAGTGCGTTCAACACATTCAAAAACATGGAGTGCTTTTTCCCCCTCAAGTCAGTATCTCTGGTCAACAAGTAGCAGAAGCTACACCTACATTTGGTGCACTTACTTTACTGGTAAGAAGACCACTGAGGAACTCATTCATTCACACGGGACTAATGTCATATATACACTAGTTACATATCCTAACTTTCTCTTTTATGTAAAAGACATTAAATTTATATACACCTTATTTGGTTAATGAATGAGTTTCTCCAAATATAAAGTTACAGATACAAGTATTTTCACAATCTTCAAAAGAGATGTACAGCTTTGACAATTTAAGTCTAAAGCAACTGAACAAATCATGGTTTACACTTAACTATTAAGAATGGTTTCATATCCAAAATATTGTAGTAGAATTAAATTGTATAAAACAGAGTCACAACATCATTATAAAAGCTAGAAAATACAATAATGACACAATAAATGGTGAAACCATGAATTAAATTTCACAGTTGTTATGCATGTTCAAGTAAGTGAACACTGTTTTCACAAAAGATTTTTCAACTGGAAATCAGGAAATAAAGGAGGTGGAAGAAAAAAAAAACAGCTAAAGAAATCTTCAACGTTCAATCTAAACAGTTTAATATTCAAGATCTTTTTTTAAGGAAAAAAAATGCCCAGTTATAGATAAAATCTATTCATCAAAAAGTCCACTTAAAGTAAGAATATTGCAACTCAGTGTAGAATCAGCCATCAATTAGAAACTGTAAAATCTCATTAAATGTATACTAATCACAGCTAGCACTCTAACATGACCCACACCTATGCATGCTTTTCATGTATCACAATATGACAGTGCTGCAACAGGGAAAACCTTCTTTCTGTTTTTTCTGGTACCATCTTGAGGACTTAAAATGGAGGTCTTCAGAGACAAAATCAAAATAACGGGGAAGAAAAAAGGAAGCTGCTGAAGCAGAAACATAGAGATAAATATGAAACATCTGCCTGAGGAAGACATGAATCCAAAATATGGGTGTATGTGTTCAAAAATAAAGCAAATAAACACAAATACTGAATTATGGGACTATATTTCTACCTTTATGTCCTAGTGACCACACAAAGTAGGCAAGCTTTGCATTCATGCTTTATGACCTCCTAAGAAGCTCCTCAACAGTATTACAGCCCACCAATTCATAGTTGCCTTGCATTTGCTCTAACTGTATTATATTATTATGGATGTTATTAATAAGAATAATATGTAATAAAACCACAGAATAATATTAATCCTTTGTGACATCACTGAATACCATTCTAGAACTCTTACACTTTAATTACTATATTTTTTATATATAAAGCTGTAATGTTTTTATACATTTGCCTTCCTGACTATAGCTGACTTTGTTCCAACAGGGAATCACCTTAAACCAACAAAATGGAAAGGAATGAAGGTAGTCGAACCATCAGAATCACTGTCAATGTCACAGGACAGGGAGTTCAGCATAGATTTTACTCATGGTCTTCACAGAACTTTACAAGTGGCTTCCTGATTTAATTCACAAATGTCAGAAGACAGGTATTATACACTTACTCACCTGAGCTCTTCCCAGCCTTGTGTCTTGCCTCGTTCCATTCTGACACCATTAACAAGTTCTATCCTGCCTTTTCTGGATCCTGAACATCTCTTGTACTGTTTCTATCCTGAACAACATCTTTTCTATTAGAGGGCTAATAGTTATTCCCCTCTCTCTGCTATACACATGTATGATTCTTTTTATACTTACTTCAGAATTACTCATTCCCATGTACATTTTTTTCTCACTGCTACTTCCCCAGCTCTTTGGGATCAGAACCAACATAGAAAGATACAGACAGTTGGGAAAGTACATCTGATAACTCAGCATGGCTGAAAATAAATGCAAAGCTTCCTCAAAAGTTCACGCATATTTTCTGTTGCATGTATGTTCTCAGCATGGCTGCCTAGCACCATAATTTTTTTTTTTTTTTTTAACTTTTAATGGTCAATAGTTATGACTTATCCCAACTACCACCACTGGAATCATCATTCCATATGTTAATAGCTTCTTACAAAGTCCAAAACTTTAGTCCATTTTCCTTACAACACAATTTTACCTATTTCTTAATCAAAACCAACATAACCTGTCATCACATTTAATATAGATGACTCAGCCCATCCTAGAAAAGCTGTCATTTATCTGGCCGATTAACACAGAAAAATTAGTGAAAAATTTGAATGAAACAAAATGTAAGCATTCTCAAACCATTTTAACAAGATCAAATTCAGTTAAAATTAAGTTATGAAATGTCAAACAGTAGACTAGCTGCATCTATTCTGCATGCACTTCTGCTGCACTTCTATTAAGGCAGGAAGTGAGATACAAGAGATAACCCCTCAAAGCAGCATGATAGATCCTAGACAGATGGAGAGGTACATTAAGCTCAATCTAGTTTTCTGTGTTCCTTAAAACACCTAGACTGAGGTTTAGGTACGCTGCAGCCACTGTTGTGACTACATTTTCCACATACTTACCGGAGCTAGCCTGCAACTAGCCAGCCCAAGCACTGTGACCCATGTAGCCATAGCTCTGATGAACTCAGCACAGGCAGAAAAACCTGCCTGAGAACTGAAATAAATATGCAATTACTCAATTGTCTCTGTACCTCCAGTCCCATAGAGATACTCTGCAGGAATCCCAGATCACTATCAAGGGGAGAGTGACTGCTGTTGAATGACTCCACTGAGCGCCCTTGGAATACCTCCAATATTGAGTGTTAAGCACAGAGTCAGAAGAAAAGCAGGAAACAACTTTGCCATTATAGTGAAACCAGCTAATTTAAGGATGAACAGAGAAAACAGACCCTACTATGACTGTATCACATACTACAAACCAAAAGGTAGTACTGAGAACTGGTGCGTAGCCCCAGGTTGGGAATCTTGGAATATTAGTGTATCAAATTCAAGTAACTGGAAATTCCATATGGCAATGCTTGTTTAAATGGTTCAGAAAATCTGCAATTTCAGTACATCCATAACTTTTCCATCATGTATTTTAATTGCAAGAATCTTTCTTCTTTATTTGTTTATTTCATTTGGCTGAAGAAAAATGTTGGGGACTGGGGGGGTGGGAGGACCAAACAAACAAAAAGATTATTATTTTGATGATTTTTATCTAATTGTTCAATGAAAGAGAAAATGTAATTCCACAAATTACCTCAATAAACTTGTGCTTCCCAGTGGATGGGTTCCACGTCCCATAGATAAGAATCCAAAATGAACAACCATGGCAAGGTTTTTTTATAATATGACAATCCCTTCTGCTTTCTTTCACAGCTGGACAAGCAGTGTAATAATAAAAGCTGTTGATCTTTAGGGGGGTTCTGTACACAAAATAATAGTTTAAAGCTGACTCATAGCACTGCAGTCTCCTTTTATGGGTTAAGATATACTGTATATCAGCACCTGTAGAGACTGTCACTGATAATACAGGACAGACAACATTTTTCTTAAGAAGTGCTCCTGGGTTATTCAGGTAATCACAGTAAATATAAAAGGAGACAACAAAATAGGTTTCCAATAATATCTCCGGTATGAAATGAATGAAGGATGCCAAATTTCAGAGATATTGCTTAAGGCTTTCTGTAAAATCATGATACATCTTCAGGACATACAAGCATATCAAATCATGAGTCAATCCAGTTGTACAGACACCCATAAAACACAGTGACATGCATTTCAGCAGGTAAGCACACTCACCATCACGGATGAATTTACAGAGTCAGGACTGTACTACAGCTACTACACACTTGGTGCTTTCCAAAACAGTGAGATTTAAACTACCACTAGCAGGTATAGCATGTGTACATATACTGTGACTGTTCTCCCAAGTGCCAAACAATGTACGACAGACAACATCGCATAGGCCACACGGTCATATTTCCATGATCATGTCTAGAGCAGGGATTTGGGGTTTGGAGGGGTTTTTTGGCTTTTGTTGGTTTGTGTTTGGGGTTTTGGGGTGGGGTTTTTTTGGGGGGGTGGACAGCGACTGGTGGGTTTTTTGGGGGGACACATATTTGTAGTTCTTTGGGTTTTGTCTTTAGTTTTGCTAAGAAGAATATTAGGAGAATCCACGTAAAATCTTACTTATCGTTTAGTCACATCATGCTAGGAGTTGCCATGCACTGCACTTCCCGCTAATTTGAAACACTTCTAGAGCTTTTTCAATAAACAAATGCTTTGAAGTTTAACAGATTATTTAAAATAAATTAATTTTCTCATAAATACTTTCTGTAGTAAATTTCCTCTTAGATACCAGCACATAAATATTTGCTGAAAAAGGAGGGACTGACTCAAAACATAACATCTTCATCATACCTGTACAAGCTGTGTACTTAAGGCAACAGTTTCCATGTGCGACAAAGTGAAAATTACAGGGAAAGTCACAGATCTACAGCTATGGAATTTCCAAAAGCAGTTTTTAACCAAAGAGCAAAGCAAAGGACAAACATGCTAACCATTGTGGATACAATTTGGAGAAAGCCAACAGTTCCAGAGTCCACTATCCCTTTTTCCACAAAACAACTGAGCAAACTTAATTGCAAAGTTTACTTACTGCACAAGCTTCACATACATCTCTTATTGTGGTACATATTATTTATGGCTGTCAGTGAATGCACATGAATGTTCTGAAGGGGAAACAATCAAGACTTCTTTCTTTGTGAGTTTTGAAAGTGTACAACTACCCTTTTTGTATAACATTAGCTCTGTTAACTCCCTTTTTATGGGAGTTTTTATGTTTCTGGATACAAAATATAATGATTTTATTGTATCTGTCCTGAGCTTTATTTCTGAAGGAACTTGTTCAAGAATATTAGGTCTCTCAAGATTCTTTTCTGCTTGAAATGTGAAGGAATGGGGTTCTAAATGTTTTTTTATTCAGGGACCTTCATTGTCCTTGACTCCAATTATGCAAATCACATATTGCAAACTCCATTACTTGGTGCTTCAAACAGCTACAAAAAAATAGATATCAATGTGTAATACTCCAGATTAATGATGGTGATACTGCAATTTATCTTAATAAGTACATGTAGTTTCCTGAACTCTGCTTCTCAGCTCAGAATGGCATCATACAGAATAAACTTGCAATCTCATATTTGGCAGAGGTTTCTGGGTACTATGTCCTCCAAAAGTTGACCTATTTAATGTATTCCCCATTGATTCTTTTAGTTCATAACAGAACCAAAGAGAATATTACAAATCACACCATTCTTGTTCCTAGGAAATAGTCTAGGAGACCTTTTGAGTTCCATTATCTAGAGGGGGACAATTTGGACCCAGAGCATAAGTACCCCTGTCTTTTGTTCCTACCTTTGCTTCCCTGTCACTAAGGGATGGCAGGACAAAGATAGTGGTACTTCAGGAACCTTGTGAGCTCCTGTGTCTCACTGTAGAACCATTAAGGAATACTGTTTAAAATGAAAGAGCTCACTTCCCCTACTCATACCCATGCAATCTCTTCATAAAAGTACTATGAAAGCATGTTGTTTGCAATTGCTGCCCCAGTTTACTTAAATAGAATAGAACAGACTATTTTCAGTTGGAAGGAACCTACAGTGATCATCTGTTCTGACTGACTGGCCAATTCAGGGCTAACCAACAGTTAAAGCTTGTTTTTAAGGGCATTTTCCAAATGCCTCTTAAACACTGACAGCCTTGGGGCACCGACTACCTTTCTAGGAAGCCTGTTCCAGTGTTTGACCACCCCCGAGGTAACAAAATGCTTCCTATTGTCCAGTGTAAACCTCCCCTGGAGCAGCTTTGAACAGTTCCCGTGAGTCCCGTCCAGTCACTGGATACCAGGGAGAAGAGCTCAGCACCTGCCTCTCCTCTGCCCCTCCTCGGGAAGCTGTAGACAGCAATGAGGTCACCTCTCAGCCTCTTTTTCTCCACACAAAACAAGCCCAGAGTCCTCAGCTACTCCTCACAGGACATTCCTTCCAGCCCTTTCACCAGGTTTTTGGCCTCCTCTGGATGCATTCAAGGACCTTCACATCCTTCTTAAATTGTGGGTCTCAAAACAAAGTATTCAAGAGTTTTGCTGTACTTTATCACTGATCAACCCTTTACCCTAACATCTACAGCACCTAACAAGTGATGACAGAGATTATGACAGAATTAAATAGTGCTATTATTTTTCATTCAAAACAGACTTCACATTGCAAATACATTTTATATTAATCTATTTACTGCTAAGCAGTAAATGTATAGGCAAATAAATGCAAATTCCAGCAAGTGAATACTGCTCTAATTTTAAGAACATGTTGGAAGAGATGACTATTGATATACACAGTCCTAAAAGATGATATAGATATATATCACAATTCAGTCAAAGATCTTTTTATTATCTTAAAATTAAATGTGTATATATCTAGATTGAGTCCTGATGGCTCAAACTTTGTCAAGTCATAGATGAGTGCATCATCACAACTACTGATGTTTCTACAGAACTCCGATATTAATTATTCTAATCATGCTTAAGTGTTCCCATTGACAAAAAGGTCTTTGGATGTTCAACTTCATCAGAAAAATCTGTAGATATCCTTCATTTCTTTTTAAATTCTAGCCCCTTACTGAGAAGGTCTGAATAAGCACTATTTGCATCAATAGCAGAGGGGAACCTACTAAATTAGTATTTTTCCTGAAAAGAACTCAAGGAAGTAGGAAATCAAGAGTGGCAACAGAGGTCATTGACAAAACAAGTAAAAAGAAAAATGTGGTATAATAATTATTAATGAAACTTGTATTATTTGTTTTGCTAATTTGATGAAAAATGCTGTGAATACAAAGGAAGGAATGAAATCTCAGAAATGCTTCCTGTACTTCACATAACTTATCCGACCTTGAACAATGCTGGTGCAAAGAGCCCAAACAAATTAGACTTTAAATTCACAAGAATTCCACACAGTGAACCCTGAAGAGTGTGAAAGCCTCCTGACAATTTTTCCAGTTTGTTCTCAAAAACAGGTAAAAATGTCCTTGCTAAAACATCAATTGGCTCCCGACTGGAGTTACTTTAGGTAGGCCTCAGGAATAAGAAACTTCAGAATTACAGCCTTCCCGTCACAGTACAGCAGCTCAAGAAAATGGACAAGAGCAAGGGATTAAAGAAGCTTAGATATTGTTCCAATTCAAATTAATCTTTGAGTAGATGATGGGTTATAAGTGACAGATGAATAATGAAGCATAATTTTCAAGTTGCTTCTATCCCACAGCCAGGAGGATTTGCTTAGCTGAACTACAGTTTCCCCAGTGCCTGACTGATGCAAGGACCAACAACAAGGTGTAAATTTAAGCTGAAAAGCTCACCCTCATAAATATAAGACTTAAAGAAGATAATACGTTTTTATTTTCTTAATTTTTAAGCAGAAAGCTGGAAAGTCAAGAAAGCAAATCAAGCAGCTAAAACTTACAGAAAAAAAAGTGCAACAAATGCTAGTGCCTGAACTCTCCTAGAAGTCTCTTTCAGCCATTTGGAAAACCCTTCCATCAAGGGTAAGAGATCAGATAATTGTGCTCAAATAGCTGGTGTTATATGATGGGTCATCTATACTGGATAAGAGTAACACAATACACTCAGAAAAGCCTAAGTAAACATGAAATATCCTATATGTAATTATAAATGCATAGGTATTAAATTAGTCAATTAGGGACGAGCTTTATCTTTTTCTCTCAAAGTGTGCATAAATATCCTCGACACAATGAATGAAAGAAAAAAAAAAAAAACACCACACACACAAAAAAAGCCCACAAACAGCCAAACAAAAAAGCAAATTAGTTAAAACTAACCATACCTAGTTGAAAAAGCAGAAAAACAAAATAGGAATAGTTTAAGCAAACATGTGTAGTGTATTTAGACAGCATTTTGTCATACTAAGTTTGTTGTGCTGTGTCAAAGTAAAAAATCTCTTGTAATAAGTATAATTAATTTAATAGATTTGAATGAAGCTTTTCAGGACATACTTTTAAAGCTTTATTACATAGAGTAAATTAGAAGCAATATTTTTTAATTTTAATAAAGAGGTTTAAAATACTTCAATGCCTTTATGTTACAGGATTTTGATTCCTGAGATGTAAATAAAACAATAACTCTGTAAAGCTCAGAGAATAACTACATAAGCCATTCTACAAGGAGGATATACTTTTCCTTCTTTTCTATGAATGTATAAAGCTCTCCCAGCTCTTACTAAATCTATTGATCTGTGAAACACAGTGCACTCCAGGGAGGCAATTCACTTGACGTTATATATCAAATGATGAGATGAATAATGATCATAGCATTTGGTAATTAAACGTCTTACAAACCTTTTAACTGACTGAACGTCAGAAAGGTCAAATGAGATCAAACCTGTTTTTTGTTGTTTTTAATTCTTTTCTTATATTAGCAATACAAAAGTCATGTTTAACAGTAGCTGTAATACTACATGGCAAAACTAAATAATTAAACAACATACATACTTTTCATTCCTGTATTTTTACACAGTTTGAATACACAGAGAAATTATAATAGAGCTGTATGATGAAAGAACGACCTTAATTGTTAAGCCTTCAGAGAAGTAGCCACTCACTAGTATAATGCAAATAACTAGCAATGTTATTGGATTAAGGGAAATGAAGAGCATATAGAGCAAATCTAAAATAAACTAAAGCACTAAGCAATTAAAAAAAACCTTCTTGATAACTTCCTGTATAGTTGTAGGAATCTGATTTCTTTATTAGAGGATGAGTACATTTCAACAGTTTGAAGACACTATGAGTGTTCATCACCTTACACATTAATTTGGAAATTTTATTTATTAACATATAGTAGTAATTTAAATGTTTGACAGTAGAAACAAATCCAAAATACTTAATAAAGAAGTCATCTACACTTGTAATTTCATGAAAAGTTTTGTATTTTGCCTGTAAATTCAGCAGCTGAAAAGTCAACCAAAAGATGTAGCAAAGATGGTTTTTACTACAGACTGCCAATACTGTGAAAAGCACTTGCCTCAAAGGATAAAAGTTTCTCTCCAACACCTCTGTCAAACACGGGGTTCCTAGAAAAAAAGAGTATCTATTCTCATACAATTTCATTATAACCTTATAGGTTGTCATGAATCAAAGGCCTTCTCATTGTTAAAAAGAACAGAATCGTAGAATCATAGAATCATTTAGGTTGGCAAAGACATTTAAGATCATCAAGCCCAACCATTAACCAATCACTGCCAAGCCCACCTATACCATGATCTCAAGCACCACATCTATCCGTTCTTTAAATACATTTAGCGATGAAGCCTATTTGCCTCAACCACTTCCCTGGCCAGCCTGTCCCGGTGCAGAGCCTGACTGTCAGTGAAGAAATGCTTCCTAATATCCAACTGAAGCCTCCCCTGGTACAACTTCTCTTGCCTGTTACTTGGGAGAAGAGACCCACACCCACCTCACTACAACCTCCTTTCAAGTAATTGTAGAGAACAGTAAGGTCTCCCCTCAGCCTCCTTTTCTCCAGGCTGAACAACCCCAGTTCCCTCAGCTGCTCCTCATAGGACTTGTGCTTTAGACCTTTCACCAGCTTCATTGCCCTTCTCTGGACACAAACCAGCACCGACATGTCTTTCTTGTAGGAAGGGAACCAATAGTGAACACAGTACTTGAAGTGCAGCCTCACCAGTGCTGAGTACAGGGGGACGATCACTTCCCTGCTCCTGCTGGCTACTCTATTTCTGATACAAGCCAGGATGCTGCTGGCCTTCTTGGCCACCTGGGCATGCTGCCAGCTCATATTCGGCTATCTGTCTACCAACACCCCCAGGTCCTTTTCTGCCGGGCAGCTTTCCAGCCACACCCCAAACCTGTAGTGTTGCCTGGGGTTGTTGTGACCCAAGTGCAGGAGCCAGCACTTGGCCTTGTTGAACCTCATGCAGTTGGTCTTGACCCATTGATTCAGTCTGTCCAGATCCCTCTGTAGCACCTTCCTAGTCTCAAGCAGATCAACATTCCCTCCCAATTTGGTGTCATCTGGAAATGTATAATCCCGCCATCTTCACGCAAACTATCATCAGTCTTCACTTCCAAAATAGGCTCAGATTCCAAATATTAAAGAATGTCTTAGGATTTTCCTCTAGTTATTTTCCTAGAAAATGAAGAAGTCTATTATCTTGTGATGAAAACATCCAACTTCTTTCTCAAAAAACAATCTGGGACAGATTCAGTTAACTTTCACAAATATAAAATCACACACACAATCAAAATCTGAAATAACTAAACACAACCAGTAACAGCCTATATCTATATTACAGTCCTGTCTTGTGGCAGAGCAAATTGGCCACTCTCAAAAACCATCCCTAGTCTACTGAGGATCCCTGTGTTGCCCTAGGTGCTTCTGCACACCAGACCTAACCCAGAAAAGAGAGGTTTCAAGGGAAGAAGATGAAAGAAAGAGAGAGGATTTTTGCAGGGCATCTAAAGAAGTAGGCAGCAGATGAATTTGCCAGCCAAAGGGCAAAATTTTTCTGGGGAAGTCCCGCAACCATACTGAGGACTGTCTGTTACTATGGGATGTGAGAGAGATGTGGGAGATACCTTCTTAACTTCAACTGCCAGTTGCTCACAGTACTTTGTCTTTCCTTGTCTTGAGGCTGGGAACAAAGGTCAAGTTCACAAAATGAAAAAGAGGTAATTAAATCACATGCTCTATCTTCCGAGATCTTTTAAGTATTGGACAGGGTATTCAAGTTTGTAGCGTAATAACTTCAAAACACTGTCCTATCAAATATGTTCAATCAATCCAATATATAGCTTTTTCAAGCCAAATCAGTCAAATAAATTTAAAATACTTTGAACTAAAAATATTTCTAAATTGCAAAATTAAAATAATACAAATGATAAGACTGCAGTAACATTAATACTTCCTCAGATGTCCATTTCTCATATAGACCAAAAGAACAGCATTCAGCAAATCTTTGAGAGACAAAGAAAGAGCAAAAAGTCATTTCTTCCAAAAGTTCAACATGCAAAACTTTAGGGGAAAAAAGGTTACTTTACTGTAACTAAGTGGAGTATTGCATTATCTTTTACAATGGCAATTAAATGTAGGACTTCCACAACAGAACAACTTCCCTTAGAAAAGCAAATAAACAGGTGCTCAGATTAAACTTATTTTAGGAGAGTAATATGCATGTGATTTAAGCACTGACCTGTGAAAAGATGTTCTGTGGAGGCTCAAGGGCTTCAACATATGTTCACTTAGCAAACAGATGCAGCAGTTAAGGATGCTACTGCACTCTCCCTCTTTCCCCCGCTGTTTGTTACCTTCCCAATGCCAGAGCTGCCTGCTGCCACTGAGGGGCTGGCAAAACAACCATATGAGCCATCTTAAGTAACTTTTCTGCAAAGCCAAGTAGTACAGTTTAAACTGTTACGGGTTTTCCACTGCATCAGCTGGGGATCCTGTCCACATTCATTTCCATTCTCCTTTTTGAAAGTGACGGGTTGAGGAAGAGAAAGATGAAAGCAAGAAAACACAAGTGTAGGGGCAATAATGAATTTTAATTTTTATTAAAAGGATTATTGATGAGTCTAATATTTCTGCAGGAAGAAGAAATGTTTACAAATGGGCATGCTTATCTTTCACATTCCTTACAAAGCCACTGCTCAAAAAGGCAAATGCAAAATTATTCTTCCATTCATTTCAGTAATTCAGTTCAACATATCATCCTTATTTGTAAAAATAAAAAAATAATAATAATCCTGTCATTCATTTAGTCCACTTAACCAGCAGTGAGAAACTGGTCTGAGGCAAAATTCCAGTTCAGAAGTTCTGATAGGACAGCGATGCAAAGATTCAAAATCTTGAACTTTTATTGTTGGGTTTTTGTTTTGTTTTGTTTTTTTAATGAGTAGTAACAATCAAATTTCTGATAAAGTACACCTACCTAAAACTAAAGTAAAAGCCTTTGACTGGGCTGAGTAGAAATTTTGTATGTGTTATCGTTTTAACTCTTTAATAAATGAAGGAAAGAGAGAACTGGATTTGTATTATGTATATCATGAAAATTTATCTTACAGCAAACAGAAAACAATGTGAATATTAATGGCAAGTGGTCATGTAAGAAATTTTCCATTGTGAAAGGAAGAAAGCTACATATTCACTAGCTTGATTGTAACTTGTACTGTTCAGATAATAAATACTAGTTTTAAATTAGTTGCAAAATATTTAAGATATGAGAACACTTCTTTGTCATACCACACTGTCCATCTCCTCTACTTTGAAATGTTCAGTAGTTAACTTCACCAAAGTAATACAGAATGATATTAGGCTGCATATTCAATTACAGAAGCACGGGAACATCTATGTGTCTTTCAGTAGAGCTAAAACAAAATTTAATTCAGTTTTTCCTTCAACTATAACACTGAACTAAAACTACAGTTCATTTCCCATTAGTGTAGTTACCAATAAAACGATACTTAACTGAAGTATATAGATTCTAGACTTAAACTTCTATTTGTACATGCTAATGTACCATGTCCTACACCTTACTCTTAAGAAGCCACTACGTATTGTTTAAACTATAGCAAGCAGTTGTATCTTTGTAGCCTAAGATTACATGCCTGGTAATTTCTTTTGCAAAAACTTCACTGGATCTGCCATAATTTACTGAATCTTCATATAGGTACTCAAATCTATACATGTATGTTTGGATGTAGGACCAGAACCACCATATGAACCAAAGCACGACCTCTTTGGACCCTCTAGAAGACTCAAGCTCAGGGAAGAAAAAAAAAACCAAAACCCACAGTAAAAGTTTCTTCAAAAAATAAACTGTGGACATCTGAATTTTGTAAAAAAATCTGATGCAGTTAAGCATGGTTTTCCCTGTCAAAATGACCAGTAAAAACCTATCTCCTGTAGGCTGTGACTGACAACAATTACCACTAAATAGCTGTTTTCACAGACTACATTAAAAATTCTGAGGCTCAGTTCCGAAGGGACAGCAATCTTTGTCCAGTTCCTAGATGACAGTGCCCACATCAAAAAAAAATCATTACCTCTTTGCTAGATCCCATAATGCATTTTCCAGAAGAGAGAAGAAATCACTCCTTCAAGACAGTTAACAAGCACAGCTTACAAATACAAAACTAATTTAAAATCAGCTTTTTAGGGAGGCTAACTCTCAAAGCAATCAAATAAACATCTACTCCATTTTCAAAATCCCATTTATTTTCAGGAATTAGATCTGCTGTTATTTCTTCCATATGCAGTTACTTGTACTGAATGCGCTTTTTTTATTTACTACATTAAAAAAAATTAAATAGCTAGCATCACAGACTGATTTCTAGATAAGGTAACTTCAAAAGCATCCCAAAACACAGGAAACAATAACATGAAAATCAGCCTTTCAGAATTACTTCAGATATGGTCAAACAAGAGACCATGCTGAAAAAAACAGCACAAATAAGTTACTCTGAGAAATATGGGAAACTACATTTGGTTTCCTTAATTTTTAGAGAAATCCAAAATAAACTACTGTTGAGATATCTATTTCTCTCGGTAAAATTAGCTTTTATTCTGTCTAAATCAATTTATGTTAGAGCACTCATCGGTCTCAGCATTTTCTTCCAAAAACTGTGGTAATGCTTAATGGCTTTCCAATTTAACTAGAAAAAACCATGAGAGACAGAAAAGACTTCACAGAAATAAGCAGTGATTCTTTGTCTTGGCTCTCCTACCAGGGAAAAAAAAACCCCAAGGCAATTCCACGTATATAATTAAAATCTAATTAAACTAATGTTCTCTGTTGCCTCCACCTAAAGACAATATTTCCTAAGAACTTCACTTCATAGAAAGTAGAAAAAGAAAATGAAAGGCTTAAACCAGGGATTTGTGGCAGAGTTGTATCTTCCTCTAGGCCTCCCACAAAAAGACAGAGCTGTTGATGACCCTTTCATCCTATTGCATGAACAGAAAGACCATCCTAGAATGCATGTGAAGATAATTCCTTCAGGAAGATGGGAAACCCAATCTTGATGGCATCACTCACTGAATTTTGCTTTTTAAATGTTTAAATTTAAAGTCTGAAACTGCTGTGAGAGCATTGAGGGTTTGGCCAGACACTCAGAGTCATCCACATGGGAACAACAGAAAAGAGAGAAGACCTCTTCAGAGCACAGCTGGTGCCAGTGCTCTGCCTTTTAAGTACAATAGAGTAATTTTTCTTCTTAAAAATATGACCAGGATGGGGAAAACTGACAATATCATTCACATTTCTTAGATTTATTCACAATCATATTGGAAATATGATTTTGACCAGCACTGTCCCTGCCACTGCACACATCAGCATAACTAGCTGTGTATTCTGGCTAACAGTTAATCTGGAAATCCATCCTTACTACGTTTTTTCCAGTCTGTCAACTCCCTCCTGCATATCATTTTCAAATAGCTCATTTATAATTTATTTCAAACCCAGTATTTGTGAAATCTCACAAGCATCTCATCATTAAGTACCAATTGCACAATCTGTTATAATAAATTTCTTGACTTTAAAACATAAAATTGATCTCTAACACCAAAGAAGAGCAAATTTTCTTTAAACAGCAAAACTATTGTATTTGTTATTTAAATGACTATGTTTTCAAGGTGAAAAACCAAGGCTGCATCTGCAAACTTTGTTCATATATTTTTAACTTATTTTACATTTATTTCCTTTTTTAACTCTAAGTGAGTTTGACAATTTATTGTACTAAACTAAAACACAGGTGTCTTTCTTTCTTGAGAAAGTGGTCCAACTAGTAAGAAGGAACCCACTAGTGTGACTAAAAAGCCCAATACCCAGTTACACAGATAAAAGAATAAGAGGCATTTGTTATCTGTTGCATCTTAACTCACTTATTATTACATATTATCTAATTTCTAAAAATAACACAGACATACTACATTGTTCATCTACAACAATTCTTTCTAAAATAAAATGTAGCTAAGAATATTTGGGGTTTGTTGACCATCATTCTAAACAGTTTGTCACAACAGCTTTAGCAGTTCCTAGAAATATCAGGGCTTATTTTAGCAACTTGTATTCAGAAGTATGTCACCTAGTGATTATTAAAAAACTATAAAATTAACAGTCTATTTCACATTATTTCACAGGATTGTTTTCTCAAATAATAAACCCACCCTCAGTTAATCTGGAAGACCTTGCAATGTATTCTAGAAATAGTACCACATTATTTTTTAAAATTAAATTTTACGAAACTG
The DNA here is from genome assembly GCA_000699545.1 of Podiceps cristatus. NCBI lineage: Eukaryota > Metazoa > Chordata > Aves > Podicipediformes > Podicipedidae > Podiceps > Podiceps cristatus. The sequence goes on from KL289496.1 coordinate 46,921, forward strand.
GTTATCTGCCACCAGTCCCTTAAAGAATTACAAACAATAAGAAAATAAAATCAGTATATCCATTACCCTCAAATTAAAAAAAACTAAAACAAAAACAAACCACTGTTTGAGAGAAGAAACAATTTAAACACCAATGGAAATTCCATTGGAAATGATGATAATATTTTCTACAATTATAGTTTTGGTAAAAGCCATTAATAGTTTAACATCACGCCAGCAGACACCTTTTCCTGGTATATTGTGCATAAAAAGTATTCCCATCTGTTTCAATGGTTTGGCTTTTTCATGGGCTTAAACCTGTCAAATTATTTCATTTGATTTCAGAGAATTCTCATATGGCAATCTATTTTATTTACTTTATCTTCAATAAAATGGTTGAGTGAGCATTAGCAACTATGAGACACAAGTTTCAATCAGTCCTCTGGCAAAGGCGTCAATCTACATTAGACCTACTGTGCTGTGAGCTGCAGCCAGAAAGCTGGAGTAAGACAGGGCAACAGTGAATGAGTGAGCGAGACCTAATAAAGCAGCAGTGAAGAGAGAGAAAATTCTCCCTAGACACTACCATACACTGCTTATATAATGTCTCTGCCGAGTTCAACACACCAGTAGCTCCTTAATAAAGCTGACAGCTAAAAAGGAACTTCAGACTCCAACTTTATTTTACATGACAACTACGGTAATGGTCCTCTGTTCTCAAGCAGGCCACATTTAGAAACCTGTATGCAGTTCAGTGAAAAATTATGCGTTCTCACCTCTCTCATTCATGTCACATAGAAAAAAGAATCTTAAAGTTATTAAGATGCACACCATCTCTCCTCATTGCATACAATTACTTGAAAAAAACATCAGGTTTCAACTAGCTTTTCCTTAAAAAATTCTGTGCTAGAAACCACAAAACAATCAGTGTATCTGAGCACTAACTCATTTCTGAAGACAGTATCATTAAGAACTAATTCCAAGAAATGTGGGGCATCACTCCTAGATGCCGTGAAAATATCTCCCAAAGCACAAACTTTGTAATAAGTGATGCAAGTTCATGTTTGATATGGGCTGTAAAAAGCAGATTATTGTAATAGTGCTCTTCCCAGCAAATCAGACCATTAAGATTGTACTTAATGTTCAACTGAGTCGAAAAGCTGGCCAGTTTAAATCCATAGTTTGATACTTCGTATAATCATAGCAAAAATTTACTACCTCATAGTTCCAGGCCACAAATTTGATTCTATCAATGTAAACTACTTTTTTACAAAAGTTGCCTTCAGGTTCCCCCAAATTAGTAATTTACAGCTATTAACAATCACCCTGGAAAGATAATTCAAAATTCTGCAATAAACAGTGTCTCTGTCCTAACATAATTCCATTGAAATGTAAAGTACAGTTTATATTTCAGGCTCTTCCTGGTGGAAACCAGACTGAAGACAAAGCCCATCAATCCCCCTCCAATTACTTCTTGGAAAGCAGATGCCATCTTTGCCTTTCAGCATTATGCTGTATATCCTCCTCCTCCTCTTCACCTACAGCAGTATCAAAACTTATTTGCCTTCTGAGCAGACATGTGGAAGAGTTAGCCTTCTTCGTGGACACGGTTAGTGCCAATCCATTATCCAGATGATGGTATGACTTGTACATCAATGTTTCACATGTCAGTCATCAACATGATCACCAGCAATGAGTTCTTACATAACCCTTGAGTGTACAGTTCAGCTGCAAGATAACTGTACTTTTGTACTAATCTAACAATATTATTATGTTTACCCTACACAAAACAAATATATAGAGAAAGACTGAATATTTGGTAGGTATACAAAATGTATACATATACAACACATGTACATGAGACGTGCTGTTTAAAGTCTTGTAGTACCAGGAAGCAACAGGAATGAGCAGAGAACAATGTCTCCTCTTCCAAAAATTGCCAATACAAGACCGAAGAGCTAGATCAATTTAACAATACATAATAACACAACTACAATTCAGTTCACTAACACTGAAAATATACATATTTAGAAAATTTCCTTGGTTGCTTTTTCAAAGTCTAATTAACTCAGAAAATCCAGATGTAACTGTACTACTAATAGTCCCCAAAGTGTCCATTTAAGCCATCAGTCTAAAAATGGAACATTTTTTTCACTACTTTTGCATTTTTCCAATTATGGATTTTTGTCTTGGTTTCCGTTTTCCAACTCTAACTCAGTTTTCTAAAAGTAACTCCCAGTTAAGTGGTCTATTGAAAGACAGTATAGAACACAAACAGAATTTTTCTGTTAATTAAAAATGTACTCATGAATGCAACTTTATGTTTTTCTATCACTACTTTTATGGCTGAATCCCAGTTTTCAATCAGTGAGAAGACACCGTGTCCTGCCATAAAAAACTATCAACTCTAAATGCCATACTGAAAAACTAGCATTCAGAATTTACTACTGTTTCCTCATGGACTACAAAAACATTCCGTCTCCACTTTCACATACTGCAAGAAATAGAGACCAGTGCTAAAAAGGCCAAAAAGATTTTGGCTTTCCTTACAGTAAGCATTTTTATAGATTGTATTTAACTTAAAGTTATGGAACAAAATAATGGAGGAAACAGAGTAACAGTTACTTTCCTCCATATGCCTTAGGTTCCAGACATACTGGAATTCAATAAAATGATACTGCCAAACTATTATAGATGCACAAGTCAGTATTACTGCATTTCTGCCATTATCTGGTACAGAACATAGTAAATTTCCAGGAAAAAAATATACTTTAAAAAATAAGAATCTCTTGTCAGCTCAGCAGATTTCAATTACTACACAATTACTAAATAATTACTACACAGTTTCTATCAAACCAAACAGTTCTCCAAAATACTGACACTGCCTATGAAGAAACTGTCTAGTATTACTACAGACAAATCACCCTGTTCAGACGTATGTGTATAAATATGTGATAGAAATCCAGTCATATTTCCATTACTACCCAGAAAGCAAAGAATCAGACCTTTTTTACTCTTTTCTCCATTGGCTAATGTAAGAAAAAACACTGTTTGGCGAATATATTACTACATATTACTACATACAGCAATATACAAATTTATATGTGATGCCAGTATTGTCTACAGTTTCCCTGTACAGCACTGTATATCCTTTGATTTACAACACTGCTAAAGCTAATATTATATCTTTCCTTCTTTTTATGTTTTCACCATATTCATACTGTACCCTTCAGGCCAATGCCTTAAGTCCTTGGAAAAAGGTGAAGTTAAATCAGAAGAAAGGAATTTTCCATTCTTATTACCCAGTGGGTAAAGGCAGTCACAGTGAAACACATACCGGGACAGTCTTGTGTTGCACTGCTTTGAATTAGGTTAAAAAGGTCTGTGCTTCCTCCCAAAGGATGGAACTTCAGAAAACTTGTTATAAACATAGTTTCAGCACTAATTACTCTCACTATCATTAACTCCTCTGGAATTACTTCTTTTTCTTTCCCTTCTGAGACATTAATTCATGAAGATGGAGATATCAATATTACGGAGTATATAGATATATTTGAGTGTTTCCTAATAGCTTAGAAGTTACTGCACATGGCATACAGGGAAACAATACATGTTTTACTCTGGAAAAACATGGTTTACATCATAGAAGCAATTGGGCCTAGTTCTATTATGGTGAGTTAGTTTGTTGCACCCTGTTGAAATCTGTATCTATAAGATTTAGTATCAGGCATCAGTTGAGCATATTTTGCAATTTATACCTTAAAATACTGTCTAAAATTTTGCATTTGAAAAATCCTGGAAATATCATCAAGAAATTTTCTACCCCTGTATGAAAAGAAAAATATGAACAATTGCAATGCTCAACATGTAGATTAATTTTTTGTTGCAATAGCAAGTATGAGAAATCTGAAATAGATGCAAGAGGCTTGCTAAGCTCTCATCTTATACTAATTCCTTCAGAATGTCCTTTTCCAGATTTCTCCAAGGTAAAAAGCCGGATATGCAGTTGCACATGATTCACTCAAGATAGCTGTGAAGGTCTGGTGCAAAGCAAGGTATTGAGTGCAGGGGTGCCAAGTCCCAGGGTGGTACTATACTCACTAACAGTGTTTTTTCACAGGTAGGTTCAGACAGTTAACACACAAAGAAGTTCAAACAAGATTTGAACTCATGGTCCTTGACATCATGGAATATCCCTGGTTACCAGTGGAACTGAGATCATCTTGTTTTCAGGAAACTAGGACTATCCAAACTCAGGGATTCATTGCTATTTAATCTTGCCTTTTAAAATTTTAATTT
>KL289497.1:0-11785 GCA_000699545.1 Podiceps cristatus
CCCCACCAGGGAGGGAGGCAGTGAGCGAGCAGCTCACACGACACCACGACAGTATTCGCAGAACATTTGACTGCGGTTCTTTACAACGTGGTTTATGTTTTCTCCTTTTTTTAGTTTTTCTTTTCTGTGAGTGCTCTAGAAAATGCTTAAACATCAGAAATAGCTAGAATTTGATGCAAGCAGAGTAACACTTTCACAGAGCAAAATATCCCATTATGGAATCATCAGCATTATTTATTATGGCACCTTCATGAGCAATTTTAGCAATGACTCTCATTTATACCCATATAAGAGATTACAACCAAGGCAAATATGGCTGGGCAGAAGGGAAGCCCTCTTCTGCCTCTCTACTGTATAGCAGTATAATTGCTAGTGGAGAAACACCACTCCCAGGCCTTGCATATTTGTTTGTTTATTTTAACCTTTGCATATTTATTTATTTGTCTTAAGCTTTGAGCAAAATAGTGCACGGCTTCAATAAAACAAATGCAAAGATGAAGTTGAACTTCTAAGGAACAGACAAGCTATCAGAGAATTGGAGGGTGCTCAAATTTTAAATCTCTGGCATTTTAAAAATACTCTTAATGATTAGAGCATAGTTTCTTATTTACAGTTCTGTGAGTGCTTATACATGCCTAAAATGCAGTCATTTTGAAGATGACTTCAGCTAAAAATATTTGATGATGACTGTCAAAATACTGCTAAGGAACAGAGTCTGATTACACAGGACTTGATGATTTCTAAGCAGATGTTTCCATTTTTTATAATACTATTGATCTTAGTTCTAGCAACACCGTCTGAACTGGTGCAAATATGTTCAGATGGCATATGTATGTGGGAAGTAGTTTTGTCAGAATGTCTCAAGCATGTTTGTTCTAGAGACGTATATGACAGCAGGTCACTATTTAGCCATCAGTAGTCATGGCTGAAGTGTATTTTAGAGCATAGATTTAATTTGACTTGACACGTGGCAGAAGACATCTGTCATCTGTTGTTTTTATCACTTCGCCCTACTTGTATATTTTTTAAATAACAGAAAAATAGTGGAAAATGTGTATTAAGATTTTTCTGTCAAGTAAATGTTGTCAGTTTACCTTTTAGCCTTAGTGCTGATTTCACAGAACTTTAGTGTTAAGCCCGTTTTATTTTTTATTTTATTTTTATAACTTATTGAAAGTAATTGTCTCCTTTTTGCAGCTCAAGTGTTGATTAATTTGATCCTAATTTATGGAACTAATGCTGGTAATGGAGTTCTTTTCATTCCATCAGACAGGCTAAAAGATTACCATTTTCTGCACTCTTCTTTTAATTGTTCTGGTAAAGCAATGCTATTATTACATTTCTCCTATTTTTAGAAGTAAAAGGATTGCATAGAAACTTTCAACTTAAGGTGAAGGTATTTTTCATTTGAAGATGAGGAAGTTCCTGACCTGGGTCAGAAGTTATCTGAAAAATAAGATAATTTCCTCTAACCTCTGCAGAAGTTGCAGTAGCGGGGGAGAAGAAGAAAAGGAAAAAAAAAAAAAAAAAAGACCCACAGTTTCAGAATTCTAATACATATATAACACAGTATTGAAGTGCAGACAGAATTTTATCCTCTTTAAAAAATCTTATCCTCATCTCATTAAACTGAGTCCTGTTCCTATACATATATCTATGGATTTATCATAAATACTCTGTATACATAGCTGAGGAGGTAGTCGTGTGTCATGTTTGCTCTGTATTTGTTGCAGTGCGTCTGTATATAGCAATGTGTTCAGTTGGAGAGAGCCAAGTTGTACACCACTTTACATCCTCTGTCTGCTACAAGAATGCCAAAAGATAAGACTAGAGAGTCTGTTTGCTGAAAAAAAGAAAGTTTGCTTCAGTGTCATTCGACCCAGGAGTAGGAGCTCTTGAGAGACTATAAGGGAAGAGAGGTTAGATATTCTCCGATGTTTGGAGTTGGATACTGTTTAGGTTCAGAGCCAAGCCTATCTCAGCCTAGAGTGTGGTTCTCTTGAGCCCTGTGGCAACACTAGGGTAGAAGTTTACATGTGTCCTCTGGCCATGGTCTTGTGGGCTACCCAGTCTCATTCAAGTTCGTTCTTCGGGAGCGTGCAGGTGATCTTCTGTTTTACAGATGCCAATACTTTCTGGGAAACATTGATGCAAGTATCGGGGAACTATATGCAATGTACTCTAGGAAAGAAGGAGCTTCCCCCCCCCGCAGTGAATATGAGTCCAAGACAACATCCAGTTAGGGCAGTAACTTCATGGTTTTAAGTCGTAGAGGGTTTCACTGGCATGACTGTACAGCCTGAGTTCACATTTGAAGGTCAAAAGAGAGAGAGTTCATTATATAAGTAGCTTGCATTGTTTATACACCTTGCATTAGGCTGCTGTGCTGACCTTTCAGCTCTGGAACTGATACGGCCCCCAGGGTTTCAGGCAATATACTTTCTCCAAATTCAGTTGTGTCTTACAAAAATATTTGTGCTAAAACAGTGCTTCCCATAGAGCCTGTGGGTAGAAGGGGAAGATCAAGGTTTTATGAAAGTATGTATTTATTCCTCTTCTCCTTTCCTGAGTCCCATAGAGGACTGAACAGTTCCCAGCTGTGGCAGAAAGGAAATCCTCCAAAATCAGAAGATCCAGAAGAAAAAAGACTGGGGCAGAAGGAAGCATCATAGCTGCTTTGGGTATTTTCAGATTTCATTCCTCTGAAGTCTGAAAATGGATGCTGGCAAGAAGTTTCTCTTTCTCCTTCACTTTCGAGTTTGTAGGAGGACAAGGAACAGATGATGGGCAGCAGTAGCTCAAATCCCTGTACTAGCACAGGCTGGGCACTCATCATCAGTGTTGACAGCAGCAGAGATGGGGGTGGACAAATGATTACTAGAATAACATGTATATCACCAGGAGGATGTAGTCCACCAAATGTGGGAGCTATTCCTGCTTTTTGAGAAGCTCACTCACTCCTGCCTTTTAATAGAAATTGGCTGTGCATCACCCAAGGGGTTAAGCTGTTCTGTCTTCAAGCCATCTTTGTATGCTATTGCAGGAGAGTAATATCTGCATTGCAAGGTATTTCATTATCTTGCATAATTAAACTAGAAGGAAAATGAGTGCTGTTGTACAAACAGTAAATTCCTCAGTGACTTACTTCACATTAAGTAGATTTATGTAGAAATTCTTCTTTGTTGTATGGAAACTAGATGGTTTCTATCTTCAGCGCCATCTGTCTAGATAAGCCGTTCAGATCTAGCCCATGTCAGCAGAGACTGAAAGGTGGCAGCTAAAATTAATTTAGCTCTTGTCCTTTGCCTTACTTTTGCAGAATACTGCAGTCACTTGACGTCTTTGTTGAACGTCTCGGTGGAAAGGCCAAAGCACATTCTCTTGAATGATGGACTTCTGAGCCAGAGTTTCTAGGCAGAGCAGGGTGGGAAGTCTGTACGGTCTCTTTCTCCTAGTTGAGCAAACAAACAAATAAATCGGCCTTCAACTGACAATTTACCATCTTTATAAGAAATACACTGTGTGTTTTTTAAATATGAAACAAATGAAAACTACAACTCTTTCATCTGGAAACCAGAATACTTGAATAGACTACAAGCAAAGATAACGGGCATGCTGTGATTAATTCTTATTGATATAAGAATTTATAGAGCAGATTTTCTGAATATTAATTGCCTAGTAACTTGACTGAAAGAGAGAATGCAGTCATATTGCAGAATTGTAAGGAAAGACGAAGAAATAACCCTGGACTGAAGAAATAACCCTGTATGGACAAATGAATTCAAGATCAGAGAAATATTTTTAGTCTGTGACAGCATGTAGGGCATTAGAGTTCTTGTCCATGATGAGGGCTTTGCAGTAATACATGTTAACAGTTTGGTTTAATTTTTTACTAATTTTATGGAGATTCTTACTGCTCAGTCCCTGATATGTGGCAGGAAAGGACTTTCCTCCAGTTTTGATTTTCTTGACTGGAAATTTCTGTACTGGTTTGGGGCGTTTGTTTTCATAAAAGTGGTCCACAGTTGCACACTCACTTCTGCTTAAAAATGTTTTGGGACTTTATTAAAGAGGCAGTAATAAATACAAATCCACAAAATTTAGCCTCAAATGGGCTTATGTTTACTAAACAAAACCAGAAAGCAAAAGCTTAATGCAGTTCATGGGTGGGGGGAAGCAACAGGGAAGCAGTATTGATAGCTACATTGTTTTAAACATGTGCTAGGAGAGGGAGACTGTGATGCATCCAAACACAGCATTATTGCTAATTAGCCAGTCATAAAAGGAGAAATCAATGATGTCAAGATGTGGACTGACTACAGTGCTCAGAGCAGGATGCTACTCCTTGAAGACCATAATTACATGACTCCTCTACAGAGTATGATACTGTTTGGGCAGGTGCTCCACAGGAGTTATTCCAATAAAGACTCAGTACAAAACTTCATTAGAAGGGTTCCTTCCCTGAAGAACCCCATGGGTGCCAAGTGAAGCAGCCACGCCGGAGAGGCACTTCTGTGCTTCTCTGTTCCCATCCATCTCTAGATGGAGGTGATTAGATTAACTGGCTCCAGTTGACATTGATGGAGTTGTTCAGAGTTTACTTGGTGTTGTAAAGCAATCGAACGAAGAGACTCCCATTGTCTCCATCTGCTAGGTCAAGAAAAACATGACCTGCAGTCTGTCAAAGACTAGCAGCCTTAGAAGAATTTAAAGCATCAATTGACAAATGAGGTAAGGGAACAAAATTTGAGACCACAGTTTAATTAAAATCTGTTGCTTTTGGCCATGAGGGTGAATGCAGCTTGCCAGAGTTATCTTTTCTCTTCCAGAATCCCACAGAACTACTGCTGCTTGACAAAATGACAATGATATGATGGTTCCAGTATTTTATTGTGTCTGGGAAACTTTATATTAGTTATAGTATTGTGCTTTAACATACTGAAAGTAACGTTCTTCAACAGGAGGGCGTGAGTCAGATTTCGGGATGATACATTTCACTTAGATACCCTTGGGATTTAAATGTCAGGCTTGTCTTTCATTTTCTCTACCATATATTTGGAATGCTTTTGGGCATTGATTTTTATGCGCAAGCCCTGAACAACAAGCTGGCTGCCAGATACTGACTATTCCTGTTGTTTTTGTTCATTGACCACCAAACTCTCAGTATGTCATAGTTCTATGTGCAGGTTAGGGTTTGATTACATTGATTTAATTATTTCAGTTTCCTGTTCTGCCTTCACTCTATATTGTTTACATCAGCTGAACTGACAAACTGCTAACAGTAAAAATATGAAGGTGACTGGGTAAACAAAACAATGCAGCAATCCCAATGGATCCAAATACTGCTATTTTACTGTTATCTCAAAGATAACCTGGGAAAAGTAAAAAATAATAGAAAGTTCTGTTCATTGCTTAATAAAAATGATATATTCATAACAACAGATTTTGGTGTGGAGAAGAGTATAGAGCTTGGACCTTTGCTCCCCTACATGCTGTTTCTTTGTCAAAGATGATAATTACCCATATGCTAGGTCAGAACAAGGTATGTATTGTAAAAAGAAAGAAAAAATGCATGAATATGCATAACATGAGTTTAGCGGTTGTCATTTGTCTGCTCATTTGCCTTTTTTTTTCCAGATTTCTTCTGTGAGCTATGTTCTAAAATATAAAATGAAGCGCTTCCAGTCATAATTAAACAAATTAACCATAACTTGTAGAATTTAACCGTTCACAGAATACATACGATCTCTTCTCATAATCTGTGTCAAAGGCTCATTCAGGAACATCCTAGAGACCACACATCCATTCATCTGGACTTCCTAATGTTTATAGACAATTCTCTTGACCTGTATACAATAGGTCCAGTAAGGCATCTGTGAATGGAAGGAGAACAATTCCTTCTGGATTCCTATTTTGAATACCATCTTGTGATTTTTATTTTTGCTTGTTGTCCTTTGAAAGCTGTGTTTGCTGAGTGTCCATGTGGCAGGTGAGCATATTTGACAAGCAATCTCACTCTCCTACAGCTCTCTAGTAGGACAGGAAGTGATAACTTTGAGATATTTGTCCATTGATAAACCGTGTTCTTTAGGTTTTTTGCCTTTGCATGTTATTGAGGAGTGATATATCTTCTGTGTTTAAAGTCTGTACAACTTAGTTGAAGGCCATGTGGAAACAGCCTGATGTGAAACCCAGGTATATATCATTGACACAATCCTCCTTTTATTCTGCTTAGTGTGAACTAGTAGTACCTCTACTAGTGTTAGTTTAATTGCATTGTTGTAAGCCCATGAGCTACCAAAACATTGTAGGTGAGACTTACTTGAAAGTTGTAAACATGATTTAGGCATTCAACGTATTTCTTCCCCATAAGCGCCAAATAGAATCATAGAATTGTCAAGGTTGGAAAAGCCCCTTAAGATCATCGAGTCCAGCCGTTAACCCATCACTGCCAAGTCCATCTATACCATGCCCTCAAGCACCGCATCTCTCCGTTCTTTAAATACCTTCAGGGATGGAGACTCAACCCCTTCCCTGGGCAGCCTGTTCCAATGCCTGACCACCCTTTCGGTGAAGAAGTTTTTCCTAATATCTAACCTAAACCTCCCCTGGCGCAGCTTGAGGCCGTTTCCTCTCATTCTATCACTCATTACTAGGGAGAAGAGACCGACCCCCACAAATACTTGCTTAGTTTTCAGTGGAGCTAGTTTCCTGGATCAGGTGCTTATAGATTGTAGCTGCATGGCTTACTTGGAATCTGAAAGACAGAAGAATAAAGTCTTGGGAGGTTCAGACAAGAGTTTTATAACAACATGTTCCAAAGAGTATGTATTGTACAAAAATAGCAAGCTTGCAGATCACAAGGAAAATAGTATCTATAGATGGATTTTCTTAGAACTGCTTCTTGTGATTGTTATGTAGAAAGACAGATGCTTCTCTGGTGTTATATAATCTAAAAAAAAAACAAAAAAAAACAAAAAAAAAAAAAACCAAAACAAAACCAAAAAAAACCCAAACAAAAAACCCAAAAAACTTTTAAACACAGTTACATCTTACGTGTTTCACATTTATTTGGAAAGCAGTTTTATCACACAATACAAGCAAGTCCATCTTGGATTGACACTACAAGAACAAGGTAAAATGACAGACCATTTTTACAGCTTCTGTAATGAAGCTATACATTAGTGAAACAATGCTGACCGATCAAAAAAGTTAGAATTGTATCTTCCTTTTTAATATACCTAAAGTGTCAGCGCTGTGAATTAATTTCTTCCACAGTGTACAGAGTGGTAGTTTTCCATGTCAAAGTAAATCCTAAAAGCCAGGCCTGAAGAAGGAGTCGCTGTTTTGACATCTCTTCGTGCCTACCTGCTTGGAAGAGTGCTGCAGCGCACCTAACCAGTTGTGACAGCGGAAATTTAATGTGGCATGCGTTATTTGCCTTGATAGTATGATAGCTGTGTTCTCCTTGTATAAAATGCAAAGCTGAAGAAACATGGAAAATGACCTGCCACTAAAACCACATTTACATGCAGAGATGACTTGCATCTCACATTTGTTATTGGCTAATACCACAACATTTAAGACATCACTTTCTCTAAAGTGATTCGAATAACTGATCTATACAACAGCTCAGGTATTTGTGAAGGTAGCATAGCAAGAACATAGTGCGAGATGTTGGTTTTAGTCACGGTGTAGTACCAGGGAATACATATTTCAGGGATCTTGCTGCATTCAGCTGGAAATACATAATGGATTGAAGCCACTTTTATGTTGTAATATGTATATTTCTTAAGAGTTTTCAGGATGTTCAATATGAAGTCTTTTTTCTTATAATTGGCAATAGTACACGCAGAAGCTTTGGTAATCCCTTGTAAACGCACAAGCATAATCTTTCCATATGAGTTTTGCCGTAACTGTTAAAGCAAACGTAGGCTTAGGTTTGTTGGTGCATTTCCAATTCACTATGATGAAAGGGTTTGTATTTGGTGGTAATGAATTTAATTACTGTTACTTTTTAAAGGTGTTTGCTTTCTGCAGATTTTGTATGAAGGGATGACAAGTGTGGAGAAGAGACCCTTGGGATTGTGCTCCGGGGAAGAAAGCAGCCCCCGTGAGCTCATGCCCCGTGACACAGCACTCTCACAAGTTATTACATGCTAATGATGAGAAAAATTTGCTTGGAGTTTAGCCATAACAGAACGTTCACTTCTTATTCTGACTTTCTCTGTTTCCTGTGATAAGTGGTCATTTCTGGGGAAGCTCATGTTGCAGACTAAGTATTACTGTGATAAATAATAACTTTAGGAGCAGAGACCACAACTAAATCCATTTCCAGTAGCATGTCACAGGTAAGCATACACAATAAACTAGTTGCATGCCTTAGCTGAGGCCAAGGCACACATACACACACAAAAAAAAAAAAAAGGGGGAGAAAAAAAGGGGAGGGGGGGAAGTACTTCCTGCTTCTCTCACTCCCTACTAATACAATCTCCAGTTAAGGTTAGCCAAAATCAAGTGTATTTACTGTAAGAAGTAACAGAGAAAGCAATATGAAATATGTTAAAAAGGAACTATACTGAAATAATGACATTTTGCTAAGACATCTTTTTCTTCCTCCTTTGCAACTTGTGGGGGAAAGTACATACTGTTTTGTTTATTTGCATGTCGTTCATTGTCTAAGTTTATTTCAGAGTTCTTTGCTCTTTAGACATTTCCTAAAATGTGAAATAAGTCTATACACTGTCTCCATAGGATAACTTCAGCAGTATATACCTCAAAAGTTTTCAGCGGAGCAAAATTTAAATTTGAAAGTAAGAGAAAACAAGTGTTGGGCCTCTTCAGTGGTGATATTTAAATAGTAGTTTGAGCTGTTAATTAGGTGTGAGTTGGTCAAAACCAAATGCAATAGAAGGGTGGTGTGACTAGAACTGATTTTGCATGTAGTATGTGTGTACAAAATAAGTATCTTAGGTGGGGAATCAAACTCAGACTCTGAAGTAAACAGTATTCCCTGTGAACGGGTGACGCGAACGTGGGATTTGGTCACGGAGGGCCCAAAACCGCACAGGTGCAGCTCTTCTCCTCTTCTACCTCCTTGCCCCTAAATGTTAAATGAGCTCAAGACTACTCATCTCATCTGTTTGCCACTCAGTTGCTTTCCTCATTTATAGCAATACTGAATTTAGCCCAGTTATTTTCACAAAGCTTTCTTTCACTGGATCCTATGGTTTCAGCAAAGGGGCTCAAATTTGGTGCAGCTTCAAATCTAAATAGTGAAATTACCGCGATTAAAAGCTGAGTTGATGTCAGAACAAGTTTGCAGTTGTAATGCGGCTGAAGCGATCTCCCATGTGACCCAGGTGATGAAAATAAAAAATAGAGAAGAGTCAAATACTGACATTTCCAGGCCAAAGATTAATTCAGATGGCCAAATCTGTCAGGTGTTATGATCACGGTGACTGCGTATGTTGTCAGCCTGAAATGGTATTTCTACCTTTAGACTGTTAAGTCTGTCAGAAGTTTGTGACACAACTGCTTCTGGAGCACAGGAAGTTCCGCACCAACATGCGGAAAAACTTCTTCACAGTGAGGGTGACAGAGCACTGGAACAGGCTGCCCAGGGAGGTGGTGGAGTCTCCTTCACTGGAGATATTCAAGACCCGCCTGGACGCCTATCTCAGTGCTATGTCCTAGGGAGCCTGCTTTGGCAGGGGGGTTGGACCCGATGATCTCTCGAGGTCCCTTCCAACCCCTACAATTCTATGATTCTATGAACTGGAAAACTTTGAATAGCCCGCTCCCAATACTTACATGGTTACTTTATGGATTTGATATCCTGGGAAACAGTGCAATGGGAAAGGTTAATAGATCATAATGCAGGATAATTTGGAATTAACATTCAGAATCATCACTGCTTTCATGCCATACAGTTAACAGGTTTTTTTTTTGTTACACCCTTTTCCTGGAAATACATTTCAGTCTAATTATGGAAAGCCATACACTAATTCTTTTAGTTGTAAGAACAAAGCTAATTGTCAAAGATTAAACCAACAACGTTTCTGTTATAAATGGGGACTGGCTCTGAAAGCTCATTTCCTCTTCCCGCTCTTTGTAGTACTTGTCCTTGCCTCCCTTCTTATGTTGATTTTTGAGCTTACTGTATATCACAGTCCTTGGCTTCATTGAAGGCTGGCAAAGACTCAGGCTTATGATTTTCTGGATTCAGGGAACTCCTAGCCATGAAATCTATTTGCTGATTGTTCTGCCCTCCTGGGCCAAAATGTAGTAAATGCATTCTTGCTGGGTGTGATTTTGCAACAAAATGCTAAATTAATGAAGTGCTTTATTCTAGCAGAATGATACTTAATATTGCTTTGTGTACTCCAGAAGAAAAATTACTCGGGAACATGCTAGCCCCAAAACACAGCTGCATTGCCCACAGGTTTTTAATGACAGAGCTCACTGGCATTGTCTAAGGGTCACAGCAGGCCTCGCTGCGACAGGTGTTTGAGGATCGTACCAGAAAGTGGACAGCGCTATGAGAAAACAAAAATGTGATTGCCAGCTTTCACTGAGCTCATTTGCAACATTTTGACTGTCAGGCATGTTTTAATGTCTTGCTCTCAAACCCTTCATTTGACGCAGGAAGCAGTTGGGCATCTTAATATTTCATAGCTTTCTATGAAATTTGGAACAAGACGAATAGTGTCCATTTAAATAAAGTTATGGTACCTGGCTTACTGGCAGCTCGAAAAGTATTTGTCCTTGCAAAATGATGAGCCCTGATTCAGCAAAGGTTCTTTGTCCTGAGGTCGTCAGCACTGCAGCACTGACTGCTGAAATTGAACATAAAGCACACAAAACTCATTAACTCATGTCTGGCTGAATGCGGTGGATTTGCAAAAGCACCTATGGCTCTAAAAGCGGTAAGTTATTTTGATGGGACTTGGATATCTAAGTTCTTTGGATGAGTGTTTTTTAAAAGCTTTCTGTGATTTCATCTCTAAAGCTGATCTGTAACCTTTGTATTCTTCTTAACTGGTAGACTGCTGATAAAAGCAAAATCAGAATTAATTGGATGTTTTGCCTTAAAAGTAGCTCCCAAACTTTCAGAGTGGAGTTTAGAGGAAAAGTCCATTGATTCTTACACACACTGATGGTGATTGTGGTGGTGTTATTCCTGATTTATTTAATTCTAATGTATGGGGAAAACCAGGTCGAGAGAGTTTGCTATATTTTCTGGATTTTCAAAGGTGAAGAAGCAGAAACTGATACAACATGACAGCTCTGTGATGTGACTTGTTAGGCACGGGTGTTGATTTCATTACAACTCCTTGCTCTGCAGTAGGATTGCTCCTGACTTGCACTGTGTATAATTCAGCTGAGAATTAGACTGAAAGAACACAAACAAGGTAAAGCCATAAGTTTTATTTGATAATATAAGCAAGTGCAGTCTAACACAGTATTTGTAGAGAAACATTGAAACGATGATTTGGGTCCTATGAGTAATCCCAGGAGCTTTATGAAGGCTTTTCTTGTTTTAAACCCCAATTTCACTACTGCTGTGGAAATATTAAGATACAGATTCCAAGTAGGAGATGAGAGGGCAACCAAACAACCAAAATATTTCTATGTATCACGACATTAAAATAAGAAGTAGAGTTTTCTAAAGAGTGTGTGGCATAAGAGAAGATCAGGTTTGTGATCACCTGAGGAACCTGAATGCACGTAAGTCCATGGGACCTGATGAGATGCATCCCAGAGTCCTGAGGGAATTGGCTGA
>JMFS01137135.1:0-29210 GCA_000699545.1 Podiceps cristatus
GAAGGGACCTCTAAAGGTCATCTAGTCCACCTCCCCCTACCATGAGCAGGGCCACCTGCAACTAGATCAGGTTGCTCAAAGCCACATCCAACCTGGCTTTGAATGTGTCCAGGGATGGGCACCACTTCTCTACCACTTGTCTGGGCAACCTGAAGTCTGTGCTTATCACCCAAACACGTTGGTCTTGCTGTCTACAATGAGAGTTGACCTGCACATATGTGGACAGCCTGACATTTCCTGGACAGAAACACAGAAAAGCAGCAAGATTTTATCCCACAGACATTTTTTAATGCCAGGGTGTCCATACTTAGCAGTCTGGAATGCAGACGGAGCTTGGGCCATGTAAGTATTCCCGTTGCAAAAGTATACTTGCAGTAGTTCGCAATATCATGAAATTATGAGCTCCCAGGCTGATATTTTTCAGACCTAGTCTCTTATCCAAGGATGGATTTTTATGATTTTGTTTTTATTTTTGAAAGCTTGAGCAAGCAAGGGTTTGGCTGTTTAAGATACTTGGGGCTGAAGGAATGCTTTATGATTAGTGGAAGAAACAATTTGTGCCTTTCTTTTAACAGTTCCAGTGCAGAAATTACTGTGGATAGAGAGTTGAAAGGCAAATAATGTGAGGCAAGGTTTGTAGGAAGAGGCAATATCTTTTATTAACCTAAAGAATATAGCCAAAAGAACAAAACGAAACAGGATTTCCAGGCATATGGGCTTGTATGCCCAAGAAGTCAAATAACTGATAGTACTTCTCCCTACAAATCTGCCGTCATTTATGTCTTTAGCCCATTCTAGCAAGAGTATTACTGCATCTTGGAAGGGAAGTCAGGCCTGTGTTGATGACGACAACATCATTGGTTGATGGTATCCTGGGCTCCATCAGAAGAGGGGTGGCCAGCAGGGACAGGGAGGTGATCGTCCCTCTTTACTCTGCCCTCGTGAGGCCCCACCTGGAGTCCTGTGTCCAGGTATGGGGCCCGCAATACAAGAAAGATGCAGAACTGTTGGAGAGGGTTCAGAGGAGGCCACGAAGATGATCCGAGGGCTGGAGCACCTCCCCTACGAAGAGAGGCTGAGGGGGCTGGGCTTGTTCAGCCTAGAGAAGAGAAGGCTGCGGGGGGACCTCATTGCAGCCTTCCAGTACCTGAAGGGAGCGTACAAACAGGAGGGGAACCAGCTTTTTAAAAGGGTAGATAGTGTCAGGACAAGAGGGAATGGATTGAAGCTACAGGAAGGAAGGTTTAAATTAGATATTAGTGGGAAGTTTTTTACGGAGAGAGTGGTGAGGTGCTGGAACAGGCTGCCCAGAGAGGTGGTGGATGCCCCATGCCTGGAGGTGTTCAAGGCCAGGTTGGACGGGGCCCTGGGCAACCTTGTGTAGATCCAGGCCTGGAGGTTGGTGTCCCTGCCTGTGGCAGGGGGGTTGGAACTCTATGATCCTTGGGGTCCCTTCACTCTATGATCCTTGGTGTCCCTTCCAACCCAGACCTTTCTATGATTCTATGATCATTACCCAGAGGAGTAGAAAACATGCAAATATGGTTGTATTGAGTTGGTCTTTATTTGGCCAAATCACAGGTCCTAGAAAATACTACTTGGGTTTTGTGGCATGAAAATGCTTGGATTTCAATACTGTGTAAAGAATAATATTCGTGTAGGCAGAGCTCCACACATTTCTACACATCACTGAAGACCTGCTCTCAAGCCAAATAAAAGCAGTTGAAAGATTCTCACAAAACTCAGTGGCCTCTCTCGGTTCCAGGTCCCCTCAACAGCAAAGTCACTAAGGCGGCCCTTTCCTTTGCTTCCTTTCTATGAGTGTACACGTACCTTCCCCTGCCATCATTTATCAGTTGTGCTGCAGGCGTGTACAGAGCCCTCACTGAGACCAAAGCCTGTTGTGCCAGATGCTCTACACAAGGATGGTGAGAAATTATTTCAAGCCATTGACACCAGGTGCTAAGAAAGACAAACACTCAGCACACTGACCAGAGAAGAGCCCACAGCCCACCTACTATTTAAAAAAATAAGACTGTGATGCAATTGCAGACTCTCACTTAATGAAAAACATTAGCAGACAGCTTTAAGTTTGCACTACCTGACTTCTTGCTAGCCTTTGCAATGTTAATAGTTTCTGCCAGTAGCTTCTTTTTTTTCAAAGCAGGGTTTCTGTCCTGTAGCTGTTTTATCAGACAGAGGATGATCAGGAGGTTAAAAACCACATTATTAGCATTAATGACTATTATTATTTATACCCCTGTACAAGCTGCACAAGTGTAGGAGAAGAGA
Source organism: Podiceps cristatus (assembly GCA_000699545.1). Taxonomy (NCBI): domain Eukaryota; kingdom Metazoa; phylum Chordata; class Aves; order Podicipediformes; family Podicipedidae; genus Podiceps; species Podiceps cristatus. The sequence goes on from JMFS01137135.1 coordinate 2,293, forward strand.
CAGTCTATTTTCCCAAAGAGCTCACAAATCTTATTTATGATAAGGAATTGCAGACCATGTATCAATAGTAGGAGAGGAGACTAGAGAAGGAGGACAACTGTGTTAAACACAAACCTCCTCTATATCTTGGGCAAGAAACTGCCTCCTGTGTCCTGTTTCCTCAATGAGAAAACATGAATACAGGAGTTTTCTCTGCAACACCACTTTCCACCACATCAAGGGGTTCTATGGTGTTTCTCTTTGCCTTCTCCTCTTCCCAGCAAGATAATTAGCAATGACCTAAAGCCCATGCCGATAATACACAAGTGACAGCATCCAGAATGACAGAAATAAACAGGTTTTGTACAGTCCTGTTCTGTTCACCTGCAGATGAAGAGCTCATGACATCACTATCTTACAAATGGGGAAACTGAGGCATGTGAAGGTGCAATAGGTCTTTCCCTAATATCCACAAAGAGTCCTAAAATAGATCCTTAAGGTGTCCTTCTCCAAGCACTATCCTCCACCAGTAAAAGCACTTTATTGCCAAAAGAACAACATCCGTGCTACAGGTTTTTCCCACCAACAGGAAAGCCAACAAACACTGTGAACTAATTAGACTAGCAGATGCTCCTATTGTAGGTAACCTTAAGGAGGCAGGGCAATCCAGTGGTAAATGCAACTTGTACTGACTCGGAAAGCTTGATTTTCCTACAATATTACTGGGCCCAAACACTCAAAACAGTATCACATCTGATGTGGAAATCCCACGAGGCCCTAGAAATTCTGGAGAGTAGATGCCAAGTCCTTTCTCTGTCATAAACTTCATCTGTCAGTTTAGACATTAAAGGAGCTTGGATCAAGCTTTATTTCCTCATTGGTTAAAATGAGGAAAACAGAGCACACTGATGAGAGTATGCTGAAAAAACACTACGTTCATGGTGAGTAAGGAATTGTGAAGTATATGAACACACATTTAATCTGTACAACTTTTCCCTCTCAGTGCAGAATCTCATTTCAATATGTGCCCTGGAGAGGTTATGCCTTCCAAGTATCTTGTAAAACTGAGACTGCTGCATTGCATCCCCAGTGGATCTCGGGGCAAATGCAAGACTGAACAATAACTCTGTATCTGGCTGTGTGTGATTCCACCTCCATGACAGCTTCACTTGAGAAATCAATGAGGCAAAACATGGCATATTTTGGGGCTGTATGGGAAGCAAGTTGCTTATACTTCTTTGACACTTAGAATACAAAAAACTAAAAGGACCATCCTTCAACTTAAACAGAATAGATTTGCTACTAAAGGCAGAAGGTGTCTATGGTCACCATAAAGCTGTCAGTGGTCACAGTCATAAGAAGGTCATAGCAGAGGTGTTCATAGTTAGCTAATTTATTCAATACTCTTAGGGTCTGTTTAGATAGACTGAAGTTACCCCAAGGTCGAACTTCTCTATGGTGCAAACTGTAAGTTTATACATCCAAGCCCAGCTGTTGACCGGGCACATATTTCGGAGTCCCCAGCACTCTGTTTGCCTGAACACGTTTGGTGCGTCACTGGGTCAACAGGCATGTTTATGCAGGCATCCAGTTGGCTCTCTGAATGGCAGCCACAGGGACAGGATGCAAATGTGGTGCGTGGTCTTTGGTCTCAAGACCAGTTTCATGGCAGCGCAGGCATAGCTTTACTTGCACTTGTGAATCTCTCCTGCTCCCAGGGTGCTAGTTTCCCCCTCCTAATAATAAGCACATTCTTTATCAGGCTATTGCCAGAAAAGTAGATCTGGAAATTGCAATGTGCTGGACCTTGTTTCAGTATGAATTGAGCTTAGCTTGAATTAAAAAAGAGAAAAGACTGCTCTGAGTTACATCAAGAAGTGTCGAGTCCCTTTTTGCTCCTTCCCTGATGCTTTTATTTTGCCAAAAAGAGCCTGTCTGGGAAGTCTGACCCTTCATAGAGTTATGGAGTGTAAACCTCTGCAAATGAACCCTTGTGGTGTTTTCCACAAAGAAGATCCAGACTAGGACTGTAATCAAAATCGTAGAGATTCTAATAGAGGTGCTAAGAACAAATGAACCTTACAAAGATTCACCGGCCCTCCAGAGCCGAGGTGGCACACACAGACTTTGCAGCTCAACTTCAGCGTATGAGGGATGCTATGTCCTAGAACAGTCACTAATGTGGATCCTATGGCATCTTTGCTACTACCACACGTCAAGGGAAACTTATCCTCTAACGCTGGATTAGAAGAAAAAAAAGATAATCAGAATATATGGTCAGCCTTTCTTCTGTCCTCTGCACTGAGCAGCTTGGTTTGTTTCTGTGTTCACAGGTATCTTGGCAAAGGCAGCAGTACATCAGCCTCTTATTCTGTGACTTTCTTCTTCACATTTTGCAGGCGTGTTATCTGAAAATAGTCTCGTAGAGGAAGGCAAGGAAAAGAGGCCATCTGCAGCTTCAGCTGTCAGGCTGGTGAAGACAGGGGCAGGGAAGGTGTAGATTTAGATGACAGCTGCCCAGACAAGTGGCAGATGAGTGGGGAACTTGGAGACAGAAAATTGTACCATAGAAATAGAAAAAATTAGAAAACAGGCCATAACTTCAAAAGAAAAGGCGAGCAATCTGAGTAACCAGCCCCAGTGTTCTCTTATGTTGGGCTTTACCTTGGGTCTCTAAGATTGTGCTTCAAATAGATTCTGAGCTTAGAGAGGACTTTGACTTTTCCTTTCCTCTGCTTTCTTTTTGGAGATCATGAGCTGAAAACTCTCTGACATCTTTCCAGTGACCTCTGCAGGGCTTTGGTCTGGGATTTTTTCATGCTGCTCTGTCTGTCCCAGCTGAATGGGTGGCTCCTCTGGTCCCACAGCTCAGCTGCGTCTGGTTGATGCCCACACTTGCAGCATTTCCATGCTGGTGGCTCCAACCACCTTTCATCCCCAGGGTGCTAGATCCCCCCTGGAGGTCAGTCTCACTCGCTTTGGGTGACAGAGAGCTCCCAGTTTATGGATGACTCCTTTCTTATCTGAACTCTGTGAAACGAAGTGGCAAGAACAGGATTAGGCTCATTTGGTAATGCTGCCAGGAGGAAGCCCATGACCTTGCACTCCAGCGAGCAGTGGTCTTACACCATGGGATGTGTTGATTAATTGTAGATGATCAAAATCTCTTGTAAGTTATTTATCACAGTCATCATTAGGTGTCATAAGGGACCCGTAAGAAGCCTGGTTAAGAGGGATCGCTCCCATTTTTCTTCATCTTTTATCATGCTCTAGTGCCAGCAAGAACCCATGGCTGGATTAACCTCTTATTTATTAAGGCTGAAGTAAACAGCTGGCCAAAGCCAAGATCTAGGTACAGGGAAACAGAGAAGCTTGCCCATGGTTATCGCCAGAGTCAGTAGCAGAATATGTGGCGTCTGAGCCCTGGTAGCAAGCCAGCAAGGGCACTACTGATGCCCGCTCTACTCATGAGTCAAACCCTCAATATGAAGATAAAATCCTTGTGCCAATGCACCAACAATTGAATGAGCAACACAAGGGTATCTCCATATCTACTTTGTTATTCTTGACTTCTGGATGCTGCCACTTGTGCACTATTGGCACAGGCTTTGGGCCATAGATTAATACATTTCTGGGAAGAGGGGAGTGCAAAGAGGAACACATGCAGAATCCTGCTGAGCTCTCTTACAAACCCCCTCATAGTTAGCTGCTGTGGGAGTCATGACTCCCAAGAGTCCTAAAAGCTACAGTTTACTAGGACAAATGAAAACACTTTATCAGGTCAGGACTCCAAGTGCTAGGGCAAAAATGCTATTGCTTTCTTGGTATGGAAAACCTAAGGATCTGCCCAGAAAGATGCAAAGTGATTTCTCTAGATATTCGCCGAATGGGTGCCCCCACCTGCAACTGGGCCTGCTTGCAGTTATTGAGCTTGCACCTGGCACTGTTTCATTCTCCTCAAAGGAAGGAAAATCAGAGAGGAGCTGTTGGCTGAATTGTCCTAATGTCCTTCATCTAAAATTGCTCTGCGTACCTAAATGGCCTCTGTGTCTTCACTGGGCTGGTTAGGTGAAGCGTTTGAACCAGTTCTTTGAATAAACAATCCCAACCATTCCCTGGGACTCTCTGCATCAAGTTCCTTCTGATGTACACCTGACTAATAATGCCACAGTTTGCAGTCACTTCTGTGGGCATAAGAGTTCCTTCCCCCCATGAACAGGATACTCTCTAGAAGAGAGGGAATTCAGAGGCTGGCACGCGCTACAGTCCAGAAGCTTGCAACTTGTTTGATATGCTTGTTTGACTTTTGCCTCAACTGTGGCAAACAACAATAGCGAACAAATATCTGTCTTATCCAGAAGTTGACAGACAGGGACGCTGTGCTGCAGTCTCTTGAGGAGAGCAAAAAATAAACATGTCATATCTTGGGGAGAGAGACTTCTTTTTCCTCTAAAAAAAATTTTAAAAAAAAATTAAAATGGCATATTTATGGAAATCTTTAAACTTTCATAAGATTTGGGATTTTGTAAGGAGACCTGTAAAACTGACGAGTAAAAAGGAAGAAGAAATGAGAAAGGGGAAGATAAAGTAATTGCCTACTGTATGCCTTTAATGAACTAAAACCTATTCTCCCCACAAAGGGCTCATAAGGGAAAAAATAGGATTCCTCACACACACCTTCAACCTAACACTGAATTATCTGTGGCAATTGGATCTGCAGCCTCATATGAGAGGGTCTTATAAAAAGGAAAGGATATTGTAAGACTACTGTATGCAAACGCACCCAATTAATTCAAAAGCATCATTGTTATTTCATTTATATAGCACCATAGGGGTATGCAATGCTTTACAGACAATTAGGGGCTATAAAAGTTTAGTGAAAAGATGAAGCAGAATGCAGGGAGCTGGCAACCAACTGGAGCACAAGCCCCGACTAAAAGCTCTTACAGTGGTGTTTATGGTTTGTTTGTTTGTTGTGGTTGTTTGGGGTTGGGTTTTGTTTTGTTTTAAGGTTAAAGGAGTGTTTTTTGGCACTAATCCTTTTTTACAAGGAGGGAGAGACCATTTAACATGATTGTTGGGCCTGTTCCAAGGATGCAAAGTTAGAAAACATACTCATTAAAACAGGTCTGAAGATACAAAACACAAACATGCATGACAAGGAGCAGGAGATAAATTTGGGATAAATTGTAAGTCATTTCCTGAGAGTTCAGTGCTTCAGTAAACTGGCAGAATAAATGGAGACTGCATACACCCAGAATTGATGGGCTGAGGCTCCAATTAGATGGGTGGGTGTTGAGCTCCTGGGTTAAGATACACATGCATAAAGCACATCTTGTCACTTCTGTCCTGCACTTGCATCTCAGGGATGCTCTTGGCTCCTCAGCTGGTTTTTAGGCAGCATAAGAGCATCCAAGATCAGGAAGCATCTTTCTCCCGGCGAAAAAGCATGAGACTCAAGCTTCCAGATAGAGATCTTATTAATGGGACCTAGACAGGCTTTTGTACTGCAGCACTAAAATATTTCAGGAACAGCTGGACCTTAAATCTACTCAGAAGCCACACAATGAGAACATAGCAACTTTCTTAAGAAATATGTACTTTTCTCATAGCAGCATATGACACCTATGCTCTGTAAATGGCACTAAGCCAGAATTTTAAGGCTTTTTACTGTATAGGTTGTGATCTCAAAGTAAGAGGATCTTTAAAGTTTGGGTTTTGTTTTGTTTTTAAAGAAAAAAAAGACATAGGAAAGATTTTTTTCTTTGTTAGTTTTGTTTTAAACAGGAAAGGTCTTTGAAAAATCTGTCAATTTTTTATCCTCCCTCCTCCCTCTAATGTTTCCATCTACCACTTTTATCAAAATCAACACTGAGAAACTTTAAACAAAAAGTAAAATACAAAAGGATTAAAAAGCATTTTTTTGTGCTAACAAGGAAATTCTACAATAATAAGGGTTTTTTTGTTAAAAATCTTGACTACAAGATGACAAATTTCCTCAGGGAAGTGGTGGATTCCCCAACAGTGGGCACTTTTAAGATTCAGGTGGAGGATGCTGGCCCATCCCATCTAGACTATGCTTTTGATGAGAAAGGTTGAACCAGCAGATGATCCTTGAGGTCCCTTCCAACCTGGTATTCTATGAAATTTTTTTGATAGAGTGGAGAAGGAGAAACAGGTCCTTTCTCCATACTTCGAAGCAATTTTGACTTTCAAAGTTTGAGGATTCTGTGCTCAGCTCCTGCTTTTTCCATCAGCCCTCAAGAAATCACTGAAAGGGTTTTTGCATTATTTCCCAAGAATATATGCTTTTTATCACTATTGTCCAACAGCTGCCACCAGTGATACTGGGTCACCTAAAGCTTAGGGACTAGTATTAACACATTTTACAAGATGGCCTCTGGACTAAAGTTTGCTGAGTTAAAAAAAAAAAAAAAAAAAAAAAAAAGTCCTACCAGTATCTCTGACCTTCAGGCAATTGTCCTCTAAACCAGTTTTATTTATAGAAAATTATGCATGGATCATCTCTATCTTTCTATTGAGATGCTAATGCCTGTTTAAACATACCTTATACTACTACAGTTTATTCCTTGTTCCAGTACAATATAAAGCACCTTTCTACTGATTTTGCTGCGTCTACACTAAGGGAAGCTATACTGTGGTAACTATTCCAATACATTGTAGGACAGATTGAAAGATTTCTGGTTGAAGCTACTGGTAAAGCCATTAATTTTGTGGGGGAAGGTGAAGGAATTGAGAAAATGCTGCATTTTTGCTTAGAACAGTACTTCTACGTGTGCATGTGTGTTTGTGTTATTCTAATAATAATAAAAAAAAAATAATAAAAAATCATCAGCAACAAACATCCTGCCTGACCTTTTCCCAGCCTTCCATTAAACAGTGCTGAAAGTTGTCCTTCAGTAGCCCACGCATTGAAATATACAGCTAAATCAGCTTTTTATTCTCTCGGCCACAAGAGGATCCACAAACGGTGCTCTTGAGTACCACCCTCCACAGAGGCCGTACACCTGGCTCCAGGAGCAGCGTCTCCAGCTGCCTCCATACTGATGGCAGCAGCCTCCTCTGAATCTCCACTCTTCTGAAGTGACCTGCATCACTCGCAAACTCCTGCTCCGGAAAATTGAGGGGTAGTAACTTAACCATTTCTAGTCTGGGCTACAAATATCTGTTTACTCTTCACAACTTGGCCCAAAGCACCAAATATGTGATGTTCCCCACTTAGTTATTTACCCCTACACGTCCCTGTTTTTAGGTGATGCACACAGTTCTTCAACTAAGTCAGGAAACTAAGCTGGGACTTTCTTTTTGACACAGTCAGGCTGTAGCTTCACTGTTCTCCACAAAATGCTTCTAGAAACTCCATCCTGAGTTTCCTTGGAAACAGTGTATGAGCAGCATAATGCTCCATGGCACTTGACCGTTCATCTCCATGATGGTTATAAAAATCCCATCAGAAAAAGCCTTGAAGCTTTTTTACCCCATTAAAAAAAGAATCCAGATACCAATCCTTTGATTCAACAGTAAAACAAACAATAAAATTCTTCATTAGACTAATTGGCCAATACGTGTTAAAAAACATGATGGGCCTAAACCTAAATTCTAGCTCCAAGACCATGAAGATGAGATCCGAAATAATATCCATTGGGCCTGTGGGCTTTGTCTACTTGGTAATTGATATCAACTATGAGAAAGTGGTTTTCAACCTTTTCAATTTTGTAGCACCTGGAAGTTTCCTACACATTTTGCAATGGAGACGTGGACCCCAGTAGCATGAGTCTAAGCTTCCTGAAATAAGCTTTTCTTAATAACTTTTCCTGGGCTCACTCGGATCCACACATTGCAGGCTGGGGAACATGGTAGTACTCTTCTACAAAGGAATTATGGGCCAGCTCATGAATAAATGGAGTTCATTTTCCAACTACAGCCCCTACTGTGATTAAGGCTATTTTTCTCCTCCTTAACCTCTTGAGTCAGGCATGGAGAAAACGTGTGTTATAAAGTCATTAGACAAAACAGTGAGTCTTGGAAATAAGTGATTTTTTTCCTCATCTTTTGTTTGTCATTAACAGTCTTCTCAGTAACTACCATTATGGCAACAGTGGCCCATGTGACAGAAGGCAATGAAAACGGAGAGGAGAGGGGAAAGTTATTGCACTAGAACAAACTCTGTTATATTGCAGATTATATTACAAGTGAAAGGCACATGACTGCATTGCCTAAGATTGCGGTGATGCTATGGAAGCCTTTCTCAGTCCTAAGCCGTTCATTAGTACAGAGAGATTTTGATTTAATAACTGTGATCAAAATCCCACTGAGTACGCTGGTCATTACGTACCCAAACTGAAGATGCTCACCAAGTTTTATGATCTTTGAGTAAATTTAAGTATTCATTAAAACAACCAGCTAGTATATCAGTTGCATAAGGAAAGCATCCAAATGGTACTGTTGTCTGAAAAAGCACTGACCTTTCTGAAAGCAGTTGATATTGCTGTGCCAATGAAAATAGTAGCTAAAGATGTCAAGGAGACCCGAGTCTAATACATTAAGTAGTGACCATGCTTAATGAGCAATAAGGTAAATCATTATAAAAGAGACCTCATCCTGCTTGAAGGGCTCCTATAAACACAAGGGCAACATCAAAAGGTATGTGAACATCATGGCTTCATCTATTTGAATAAATAACAGTGTCGGGAAACATTCCCAGGCACTTGAACTTCATAACCGGCATTTTTCAATTGCTAGAGCAATTCCTGGCATGATTTGGACCCAGCCCAAGCAGCATTCTCCTAAACAATTCTTGGGCACAGGGTGGGAACTCAGAGAGTCCAGGGACTGTTCCCAGTTGGCAGTTTGGATGTGGCTGCCTGTTCTGGATGTTAAGAAAGCTTGGTACCGTGGAAACTGGCTATTCCATACCAGCTGGGATCATCACCAGAGAGGGATCATGGCATAGATAAGATCACTAGCTATATGGTGAATGCTTGGCAAGTTTCCTAGAGCTGGATTTGTAGAAGAATCATGGCAAACAGGACAGGAAAGAAACTGAAGAGATCATCATCTTGGGTCCATCTCCTGTGACAAAGAACTGTTTTCATTATATAGATTTTAAAGTGTAGCATGACATGTGTTCTGGTGAAAATGCACCAGAACTAGATAACTGGTGTAAAGACGCCTGCTAACAAAACAGAGTGACAAGCCCAGAATTTCCTCAGAATTTATAACAATATCCATTGCTGCTCATGGCCTTTATTAGGGCCTTCCAAAGCAAATGCAAATTGACCAGGCATAGGCTTGCAATCGTGGCATACAGACAAAAGAGAAACTCTAGGGCACTGTCAAAGTAAGTGATGTTCAAAGGGCATATGGTAACTAACTGTATGGAATATGGAGGAACTCCTCCCCTTGGACATCGTATCCAACTGGACTGAGGCAAAGTCAAGGGCACTGTGATCCAGGTTTTCAGAGGAACTTGGCACCCAGCTAAGCTTCAAAATAAGCAGCTAATTCTTTTGAAGATGCTGATCCCTATTCAAATTTTAACCCTAAATAGAAGCTGTTTGATGCTGGCTGGGCACCTTTGGAGATACGTCCAAAGCTGAAGAAGCCAAGCACTTGAAAAAGCGGAGATGTATTTGTCAAATCTAATATTTACAAGTTGTATATAGCAGTCTTCCATATATTAGCACTGACAGATATTCTAGTGCATTTTAAATGAAAGTTACCTGTAGGAATGAGTTTTGATGTCAACACATGTAAGACTGATACCATTACCCCCCTTTTTACAATGACTGATAGCAATTAATTGCCTGTTGTTTATGAATGAAAGAGGCTTTGTGCAAGAGGAAACTCACCATGGCCTTGCTGCCTGGGAAGCACTGAAGCTGGGGTAACAAAGCAAGACCTTTACACATGGATAAAACTGTATGGGCCAACCACTTTCTTTCTACTTCCAAAGCAAGATATCTCATGGCAAGAAATAAAATTGTGGAATCAAGGTCCTTGTCAGCACTCTATCGGCATAATATCACAGACTTATCAGCTGGCATGGTACTGATGACTGGTTTTCTTGCCTACCATGGCACACATGGGACAGTTTACCCTAAATAAGAGGAGTAAGAGTATTCAGTTTATGCCAGGCTTGGCAACCTAACAAATGCACAGTTAGCAATGAAAAGCTGTAAAGAGTCACTTTTAACTTAGCCGTGTTTCTCAGGGCAAAGGTAATCACTCTGGTGATGTTAAACCTTTCTTTCTGTGGTCACATAGACTGAGCATTGATGAGGCCTGTTTCATGTGTTGGATCCAAGTTGTAATTTCCAAAAGGTTGCAACAAGCTCTTTAAGAGGGATTATGTGCCACTCATCTTCAAGTGGTTGGGATGAAATCAATGGCTGGAACCCATCTTTGGTATCCTAGTATTGAGCACTAAAGGTCCAACCCTGGATGTGGCTAATTAGGCCCATTTCTAACTACAAGGAGGTGAAAACTAAGGTTCAGCAATCAATATAAGTTATTAAGAATATGCACTGCTGTTAGATGAACTGTGGGCTAAGATTAATTCCAACACTGCTCTATTGACAAGCATCATTCAATTAGATATCCTCCAGCAAATGGCTGCCAGGTGGAGCTTGGGTGATTTCTTGTGCTGCTCCACGTGCATAACACAAGATTGAAAGGGACAAACCCAACATTTTCTAGTGAGACAAATGTTTCTTTCTGAATTTAACACCAAATAGCTTCTACCACAAACCTGTTGAAGTTCCAGTGTACTTCCATGTTATTAGTATTTTTATGCTACCTGGACACTGTCCAGCAACTGGCCAGAGAAGACATTCCACTGAAATATACTGGAGACACAAATGGCTGCTTGAAACTAAGTGGATGAGGAAAACCATTACAACATCCTGTTATTCAGAAGAGTTTAGAAGACTTCAGTTTCTACAGCTCTGGCATCATTTCAAAGAACACGGAGGCCAGAGCGACCCAAGTATGCTCAACTATTACTTGCAAGACTTGACTGAAGAAGACGTCTTCAGCTAGGATTGGTTAAGGTCAGCTAGTTCATCTAATGTAGACAGGAAGCCAAAGAGTTGCTGTACCAACACGACAGTCACTTCAGACTGACAGCAAAGGACCTTAACCCAGAAAATAAGCACAATCATCCCCCACTGTTCTCTGCTCTTAAAACAGGCTGGGCATGCTACAAAATCCAGCATGCACTGGTACAAGGTGAACTTATTCTAAAATGGTCAAAGGCTGCGTGTTATCATGAGAAGAAGAGGCCATTTCAGGCTCTCCATGACAGCTTTCTTGTTCAATGTAGACGCATTTAATTAAACTGGAAACCAAAAGAGAGGCCTGACTTTGTAGGCAGGATAACAGCAAAGACTTCAAAGCAAAGGCATTATGTTCTCCATTGTGCAAGATACAAGGGGAGGAAAAAAAACATTCTTTCACTCTATCAAACATAATAAAAGGCTGAGTTAAGAAGCACAGAAAAAATGTCTGGTTAATTTAAGGTGAAATCAGAAAAGAAAAAAATACAAGGCCTGCCTCGTTCTCAGAGCATCATCACTCCTGATGATTTTAGATGGTACACTGGATACTCGGCATCTCTGAAATTGAGATCCAAAAATTGAATGGGGCTGTATTGTTCCTTCCCACCGCATCAGAAGGGCCATATTGAATCTCAAATAATCTGCAATTACAGTGCAGTTGGTTCAAGGGGTTACAGAGAACAACACTATGGGCACGCCCTGTGTTGCAAACATTCACACAGGCACACGTACTAAGTAGCGAATGCAAATATATTTAGAGATTGCAAGGTTATCTACGAGTTTCATTGCCTTTTTTTGTTTGTTTGCTGTGTTTTTGTTTGGGGGGGGTTGTTTTTAGTTTTCATTCTTTAATCTGTGTGCCAGAAAGACAGCAATATTAATAAAAAGGGCTCTGACCATTTCCTTTGCTGGAGTACCTCATTGAAGAGTGAGGGCTAAGGCAAGATCACATCAGGACCCTGCAGCATTCTGTCTGGAGGTTGGGTCAGGCTGGTACAGATAGAGGGAACAGAGATCTGGGAACACATGGAACTGACAGATGTTTTAAAAGTGCCTCTGCACGTTCTTCCACAATTCCCTTTCTCCATTCAGTCCAACTGGTAGGTCCAGTCAGACACCCAACTGCAGTATGTCTTCCTGGAGCTGATGATGTTAAGGGTTTTTTCCAACTTAAATAATTGATTCTATTATTCTATCTTGCCTGTGGGTACAGATGTCATATATACCAGTGAATGTGAAAATTAGGAAAAAAAAACAACCCTCTGCTCAAAGGTGAAGGTTTCTTGGGGAATTAGCAGTTATTGTAACCCTGAGGAGATGGTACTCCACCTTCCCTGTGCTGGCTTTCTAAGAAGCCCAGACAAACCTATTTCATGTGGAAGGAGTTCTCAACCGATAGGAAAGGGTGGGGGGGGAAGCATACACCAGTGCTCCATTCTTTTCAGTATCCAGCTCCAAAACCACACCACAGTCCGCCCTTTCAATTTCTTTCTCAAATTGTGGAGTGGTCAAATGGTCCTTCAATTACATTTTGGTCAACTTCCTAGAACATTACCCCTGTTTTGGGTAGAAATTAAAGAGTGGAAGGTGTAAAAAGAAAATAAAATAAAGAGAAGGGAAGAGGTAAAGAGATTCTGACAAGAGATGATTGATGCTGTGTGTGCTTTATCTTTCACAGCTTATGTAATATATATATGAGAAATAGTTAGTTTGATAGTTAAAGAAACTAAATCCCTGTCGAGGATAAAATACATCAGGGACACAGAACAATTCTTCATCTGGTTTGGCTATCACTCACTTTCCAGTCTACTGGCTGTCTCCCAGGAGAATTCATAATAGATCAGAGGCAATGAGCCTCTCTCCTCAAGCCCCCACCATTTCTTCCCTCCTTCCCCATTCCTCCCTCCCCTCCTGCCGCCACCATCTTCCTCTTCCCATCCTGCCAGCTGCCTGCCTGGGGCTGTGTAAAGGGAGCATGTGAAAGCAACAAACCCCTGGAGAACGCACACGGCGTGGCTGCCAGGAGCGGGGATGAAGGAGAAGATGCTGGTCCGGGCGGAGAGCCCGAGGCACTGTGCCGTCCTCCTCTGCAGCTCGCAGCCCCTTGCAGGCTGCCTTACAGGGAGCGGCAGGAGGAATGGGGGAGGCAGAAACAGAGTCTCTCTGGAGGCTGGAGAAGAAAAGTCAGGGATTCAAAGCAAAGATGAGGCTGGAGCAGTGCGACTGAAATCTCTGAATGAACAGTTTCCACCTAGCACTCCCCCTTGCCTTAAATGCTGTATTTTCCCTCTCCCTCTCAGTGTCTCATCCCCCCCATTGCTGCAGGGAGACACCCTTCTGCTGGAAGGGGGACAAGGGGCCAGGAGGATCCTAAAGGGTTTGGGATCCTCTGCTTCTAGGACAGAAGGTGTCTCACCACAGCCTTTTGTTAAAGCACATGCTCAAACAAAAATCAATATTGAAATTAACTGTTACAGGTAGGTCTGTATATGTGCGTCTGATGTATCATTTCTTTAGTTTCTTAGAACATTCCCAGACTTGATTTGTAGGAGCAGATATCTGCAGTGAACATTGTTGGAGTTGTTTGTGCTCGTTTTTTATTACCCCTCTTCAATTTCGGCTGCAAGAGTTTAGCTACTGTTGGAGAGACACAGTAAAGAAAGAGAGGGAAAGTCGGTACCTTACAACTTCTTCTGGGAAAGCTCTAGTGGTTGCAAATGGGGAGCAAGAACATTAAATTTGGCAGGATAATAGGCTTCATGCCAGAAATATGCCATTGATACATACATACAAAAAAAAAAAAAAATTACCATGACAGAAACCTACAAATTAAAAATCCACAGCTTGCACATGAAGAATCACGTTAGTTCTAGCAGCAAAATACTTTGAAGGTTTTGCCTTCACTGAGACTGCTCAGTAGAAACACTACTGTTCTCCTTGGGTTCCTGAAAAACAAACAGGTTTGGTTTTTTCAGTGAAGAGCAGGGACACCTGTACACTGAATAATTGGTTGCCAGATCCGGGCAGCAGCAGGAGAGTGTCTCAATAGATGAGACACAATGAAACAGCAGGTGGCAAAAGGCACAGATTAGTTCTAAGATCCCTTATGGGGACAGTTGCAAGAAAAGGCTCTGAGATCTAGAGTCAGGGAACAAGCTCAGCTTGGATGTAGAGTGTGCTGGGATACTGGTGTTGTGAATTGGTGTGGAGGAGGCATGTGAGACTGGAGGCCAGACAGAGGAAAAACAAAAGATGAGTAAATCGTCAGAAGAGAGAAATGTAAATAGTTGGGCAAGAGAATTGGTACAAGGTAAGGAGACAGCATAAGGAGTAGAGAGAGAAAGATTTAGTTCTTCTTCCCAAGGAGTCTAGGGCTTGGATGAGAAGTCCAACAGGGACAGAGACTGATGGGGTAAAGAGCCTGGCAGTGGCACAAAGGAACGGTAGGTGAGCGAAAGACTGATGGGCAAAACCACGGTAGAGAATATAGAGCCAAATAGGTCTTACATAAGGAAGCACTAATGTTGGAAAAAATCTTCACTCACTGTAGGACACCCCACTAGAGCCTGGAGGAGCTCCCAAGAAACACAAATCTCTGGTCACAGTTACCTATACATGCCCCTAGCTAAGTTGCCAAATCCTATGTGCGCTGAGCCACAGAAGATATTGTTGGACAAGTACTATTAAAGAGGAAGAGATCTGTGAGGTGGTTAAAGCTCTGCTAAACAAACGCTCAGATAGCAACATCATGACATTTTCATTTTTCTGTTTGATGATTTAAGAGATAACAAGACATTTGTTAACAAAGTGCTCAAAGTCACAATGTCAAAAGACTCAAAAGTTAGGGACTGCCACTCTGCAACTGAGAAAATGCCTGTTTGACCCCGAAGTACGCACATGCATCAGAAGCCATGGGTGACTGGCAAACAATATACCAGGCAGGGCTGGTAGAGAACAGCAGAAATCCCCAGGATTGCTGAAGCCTGGGTCAGATCTCTGTCAGTTATGAGAAAATTAAAGGACAAGCCGATCCCGCTGCCTACCCCACTGAAACGGCCTCCTTCTTGCCTGCCTCCGCTTCCCTCCCTCCCCACCCTATGGGGACCTGCTTCTCCATTGGAGGGAAGGGCTGATATTCCACCCCTCTGAAAGATGTTCTCATCACCACGAAAGTGCTGGAGCAGTCAGAAGATGCCACAAGATGTGTCAATGGGGGTCCTGCAGGTTACAGGTGAGTGAGGCAGGATGCCATGATGCTTTCTCCCCCTGAGGGATGAATTCACCCAGGAACAGATTTCAGCCCCGCAGCAAGACTGAGAGGGACAGTGGGAATTTAGTGAGGACAGAGTAAGACAGAGAAACACCACCGTAACTGGCACACCTCACTGACACCTAACATCATTGTATGTTAGGATATGTCAGTACTGGGGCAGGGGGGTGGGGTATCAGCACCATGAAAGAGTCAAATGGCAGTGCCCGTTGCCAGTGAAAAGGCCCCATTCATTAGTGGATTGTTTTGGCTATGTGGCACAAGATAGCTCTATACACACTCAAGCTGATAGTTTAAACCTGTTTGAATGTGCTGCGGAAAAAAAAAAAAAAAAACCAACAAAAAACCACAAGTAATTAACCAGGGAAACATGGGAAGAAGGGACCAATTCAACAAGTCAGCTTCTCAAAGGCACAGAGCTGGCACAAGTAGTCCAGGAAGACACCGTCCTGGAATGAGTTGGTTTTGTGCCATCCTTTTCACTAGCTGGAGTATACAGAAGCTGATGTTTCATCTCGCTGCAGCATCCCAGACTCTCTCTTCTAATACCCAGTGATGTTTCCCATCCTTTCCTGAGGCATGAAGCCTGCCAGGAACCATTTCAGTTGGCTTCATGATCCTCCAGGACATGGAGAAATCTATCCCCTCATCCCAGAACCTCAAGGCTGCTGCAAGAGCAGTATATGACGATTGCAGCCTGGAATTCAAATTTCCTCATCCCCCCCTTCCCAAGGACAAACTGAACAAGAGTTTAGGTGAGGTTTCCACACCGGGCCATTTTTCTCAGGCATCTCTTTCCAACAGCAGTTCATTCCCCTTGACAGAAAGCTATGAGGACTGGTTATTGCTAATGGTGACTGCAGACTCCATGTCAAAATCAGGCTTCTCCTATCAATGGAAATACTTTACAATTACAAATCTAAGGGTAGGCAGGAAAGGAAAAACACAATAAAATCCCTTGATCTCAAAGTTGCAACTGTCTTTGGCAAGAAATAAAACCCAAAATGCATTCAATGCACTACATGTCTATCAAAGCCAATTAAAACAAGCAGGAAATGGGAGGTCCCCTGACAGTTCAGCATTTGTATCCATCAACAGGAAAAGCAGGACGGTATCCTGAGCAGATAATCTCTGTAGCTGGTCACCTGAGTTTCGGGCATCGACAGGTGAAATCTTTAATGCAGCCCCAACTGCATCATCTCTAAGGGGAGGTTTTCCATTAGCTCTTTGCAGGAAATGTAGCAAACAGTTTCACTGAAAGCCACCTCTTAAACACATTTACATAAGTAAGCTTTCACTTACAAAAAGCAGCCTCAGTGAATCCACTGGGGTTTTCCCATCGCCCCTAACCTTAACAGCATATGATCGAAGACCAATGGAGTAAGCAGCTTCTTCCCTAATTGCTCCTCCAAAGTGACTTTATGCCCTGGGTGGTTGATATGAGGTGGGGTTTCTCCTGCTCAGGTTCGGGGAACTTGCGGCTGGCCTATGGGCCAGCTTTCCTAAGGAGGTTCATTACACCAACTCCTACTACATTATTTATCATTTGTTTGCTCAGCTATTTTAATTGCTTTCTTACTAGCATTACACTCCCCGCAGTCTTCTCAGTGAGGCATAAGCTTCTTCACCTCCTGCCTGTAGTGCCGAGCTCTGCCCGCCGTGCGCCTTCCCTCCCGGAGGCAGTGTTTCGGGGCGGGGATGAGCAGATCCAGATACAATGGGAAAAGGGTATATTGCATAGCAGTGTGTCCGTCAGCTGACTTGCTCTTTTTGGGTGCCTACTTTTGCCTCTCCCACTAATTCACCCTCCCCCAACTGCCTCATAAGCATCATCATCATCATCACCCCCTTTCTGAATTAAAGAGGCCCAAGGATAGGCAAGAAGTAGTGTGTAACAGTCAGTGTTTAAGACCCCGTGTTCTATGAGCCATCAGCATCTAGCACGTGGCTTATCACTAGATGTCAGCTCTTAAAATTGCAATTATGCGGAAAAGCAATTTTAAGTCATTATCATAAGCTTTCTAAAATGCATTTGTTTCCTTCTAACCCCCATTCTCCTTCCCTCAAGGTCTATGCAATTGAATTTATTGGGACAGCCTGTCTTAATAGGCAGGAAGAAATAACACCTGTACAATACTCTGCACTTCACTACTCCTCAAATGATTGCTCCAGTGCAGTCTTTTTTAATATATATATATATTTTTAAAATAGTGAAACATGCAGGCAAGATTGAGAGGGTGCAAATCTTTTGCTAGTGTTCTTCTGGGCTGACTGGGCTCCACTGTGCCTCAGCAGCAGGGCTGTTCCTAAACCATGCTGCTGAAAAGTGCATACCACACTGTAATGCAGTCGCTATATATAGTCTGTAAAGAGCTTTTGGAAACCATGAGGAAAAGAAATATTTGATGTACAATAAATTATTAATTGTTATTAGTTACTATCTTGACAGGTTTCTGTTGCTCAGCTGTCCTCCATCCCCAATTTGGGGGGAGGGGACAGCTTCTCTCCCTTCTCTATTCTTGCTTCTCCCCTTTTCCCCATTGCCCACTTTGGGACCATCTATCTCTGAACCTCTCTGCCCCTTACAGACTGGATCTCAGTCTTCCTCCAGCTTCCCTAGACACACACAGTGACGGAAACAGCAGCGCAGTAGTATCTCAGAGAGCTCATCACCCCAACAGGAACCACTATAATCTGGATTCTGCCTTCACACCCAAAGCAGGACTTCACACAGTTACCCCCATGTGCTGACCCCAGTACTTTATGCCTGAGAATGGCATAGTAGTCTGGGCCATTTGCTGACAGCGTTTCATCTCTTCTTGCATTTATTGTATGCCTGCAAAAGCACACATTCCTTTACAGGGTTCATTTGATCTCATGTGCCTCTCGTGTTGCAAGCAGCCCTGCATGAGCCTGCTATGTGCATGCCTGGAAGCGCATGGAAGAGCTTGGTGTAGGGAAAAAAAAGATGCCAGGAGGCGATGCAGCACCTGCCAAGACCAAGCAAAGTGACGCTCATCCTCTCTGCTTGGATAATGGGACTCTGGCAGCCTTTCACCTGTTTGTGAGGTTACAGCTCTAAAACCTACTTTCCATTGAAATTCTCCGAGGTACAGCTGAAGCCGGGAGAACATAGCCCTTTACTCATCTCTGCCTGATAGGCAAGTGCCTTGCAAAACACAAACCGCTGTTCAGGGGAGGAGTGAAGCATCTGTGAGGTTAAAGCTGACGCTGTGGGGCTGTGAGGTGACCATAACCACAACTCTGTGCTGAGCCCATTCTATATATGGCCTCACAGGCCTGCGTTCTGAGTCACTCCAGCCCAAAAATGAAAACAGGAGGGAGGACTTGCTTGCCCTTTTCCCCAAAACAACCAGCAAAGCCTTCAAAACCTCCATAGTGGTACTTTCTCTACCAGTGAGGGAATATATTAATTTCATTTTGAGTCTAATACGAAAATCTCAAAAGATCACACGAGAGAAGCACAATATAGGGTAAGGCCCTATAAGCAGTGAGCTTAGAGTCACAAGTCTTTCAGGCAGCGAAGAGCAAAGAGGGAGACTTTGCAGGCAGAGGCATCACACAGACTACCTTGAACATGAACAGAAGCTCCATCTAGCACATGCCCCAGATCACTGTGTCTGTTTGCTTGTCTCATCATTTGAAACAGAGAGACTATTCAATTTACTGGGAAGCAGGAGGCCTCCTGCCTTCATCACACTATGAAAAATATACCCCATTGTCAGCCATGAGTGCAGCTGTACTACTGTGAGTATGATTTACGTGCCAGGGCTAATGAAGACAAACCAGCTTTGGTGCCATTTCAGAAGCCAGGATAAAACCTTACCCAGGCAAGTCTGGGGGAGAGACAACCACCTATACTGTCCAAATTCTTATGTGCAACCGCACCTTTGGCAACTGCATGCAGAGACACAGTGCAAAGGGGGTGTATGTGCACGTGAGGAAGCATATGAAAAGTTTTCCATGTCAGTTGTTGGATATAAAGCACTTAACACAGGTAGGGTTTAGAAAAGCATTTCTAGACAGATGACCCGATTTGGTCAGCTAATTTCAGACTTTCTCAAGCCAAGATCAAGTAACTGGAAGTATCTTTGCCTGGCATTGGAATCATGAGGATTAATTGCAAGATAAGGGGCATTCCTCATTGTAGAGAAAGGCATGGGAAGAGAATAGCAAAGGCAGAAGATCAGCATTTTTGCATCCCCTTTCCATAAAAAATATGGAGAATACTTTTCGTTTTATTCTAGAGAAAATAACCTGTCCCCAGAGTGTCCACATATACTCCCTGCTTCTGCGAAGAGCGCACCAGAGTGCAAAGGCAGAAATTCAGAAGTAGAAACTAAATAGATTTTTTTTTTTAAAGTAGCAAACTTAAAACATTGCGAAAGGTTAGAATGATTTAGAACACCCAGTCTGAGCGGCCACGCTTGGCTGTTCTCCGAGTACGTGTGAGGTGACTCTGCTCACAGGGCTCTTGCAGTAGCCAGAAAAAATGTGATGCTTGCAGCCTCTTTCATTTCCCTGCTATCTTTATGAGAGGCACGCGAGAGAAAGTTACCTGCTTGCCATATGGGAACATGGCACAGATCAGTTCATGCTTCTCTGTCACCGTAAAGGCAGATGCAATCTGGACAGAATAGCTGCTCTCTTATCTCCTGCAAAGGGAGAGATGTCAACCGTGCAGCCTGATCTTCTTGCTTAATTTTCTGAAAATGGTTTGTGGCCAGATCAAAGTTATGTCAGTTTTTTGGTATGTAGAATGGTTTGGGTTTGAAAGGACCTTTAAAGGTCATCTATTCCTTGTCAATACCCTCCTATAGGGCTGTACATATGCAGCTACTTATAATATGACACTATGGTAGCCTCTATGGGCTTTGCCATTGAAATCATATTGTCAAGCTGTGGTTGTGTCCCTTCTCCTCATTGGACAGATTCTGTGGTATTGCTATCAGTGAGATCTAATTAGTTACCACCATTCTGTTATGTCTGTGAAATAGCTGTCGTAAAGGTGACATCATAGTGTCAACGCTACTGATTGGCTGGCATTGTGCAAAGTAGTTAACTGGCATATAGTAGGAGAGAAACTAAATTGCAGATGATCATCATCTTTGGCACCATCCTACACACTGATATCACAGAGATAGGAAGAAGATACTCAGTCACCCTAATTTCAAACTTGCTAGAGGGAGCAAGCAAAACTCAGATAGCCTCTAGCCAGCCAGGAACTAGATTACACATTTCCACTAAAAAGATCCTTTGTTACCCTTTTGAATCAGCTACAAAACCTGGAGAAACAGAGGGATTATTAAAACAAGACAAATAGTGGTAACGTTATTAAGAGCAGAGTGAAAAACTAGCGTTGCCATGACAGAAATTACACTACAACTAACATTGACCAAATCTTTCATCGATTTGTTCCACATTAGGCAGGTAAAAAAACCAACCAAACAAAAAACCAATCATAATGGCATATGCACAAGGGAAGCAAAGTTGAAGTGACACAGTAGCATTAGATGGGTGCAGGTTAGCACTACATGCTGTCTACAAAAAGAAAAATAAAGCCTTTTCTAAAAAGACAGAATTATTGCCAGAGCCATTTAGACGAGACAGATAAATGACAATCCAGTCTTATGACTGACTGTACAGCAAGGAAGTTTACTGAGGTATCACTGAGCTCAGGCTAGGCTTGATAGTTTCAAGAGGCATTCAGTCAGGGATCAGCTAAGAAAAGCAGGACTCAGATTGGCTCTCTCTCCTGGAGTAATGCCTGACATATAATACTCTTCGGTTACTGCAATTAAATAGACTATTTGAGAATATTTTGGTATTTTTATTCAAGTTGACAGCTATGAATGACCATAAAAAAGAGTCTACCCAGGCACATAAAGAAAACTTCAGCTGAAGCTGTTGTCATCAGTAGGTTTAGGAGTATGGCGTTCAGTTAGTTCTGTTGTTATTGAGAAAAGGGGGAAGGAAACATCAAACAACTTGAATGCAACTGAAAATAGACTCTTTGGAAGCATATGACCTTCACTGACTCTTCTCTAAGCAAAGATGAGCTGATAGTGGGCTGTAAGATGGGAAATGAACAAGAGGCACATGAGAAGACTTTCTAGGAACTGTAGTTACTGTTCATCACGTTGTTTTCACACCATAGTCAACACTACTTGTTAAGATTGTTGAAAAACGCATCTCTTGATCCTTAAATTCCAATTATCATTACTACTGAAAACTGTTTCATTGTCAGTGCTGCCCTGCCTACAAGAAAATGGCAAAGGTAACGTTTTATCATCCTCTGGTTCATGCTGTCTAAATGCAAGCCCATTGTGATTTGAGGATCAAATGATTAGCAAAAACGTAGTCACTTAACCAAAGCCTACTCTTGCTTGTCAATCTAGGCACTAGCCACATTCAAGTGGCTGAATACAGAGCTGAATCTTTTTTGTGGAGTAATAAGGTTTGAAGTGAGTAAAGGAGAAGGGCAACTCTTCGTCCACTACTGTAAGAGGCAGCAGACCCCTGGCAGGTCCACAGTTCAGCTGCATCTCCCATTTGGAAAGTAAATCCTGGGAGAGAAGCAAAGCTGAAATTTATAAAAATAGCATCCTCAGATCATAATGCTTCCTATTTCTGAACCCTCCCTTATGACCTCTGCAAAAGCAGCTAGCAAGATCTTCTGTACATAGCAGGTAATACAGAGAACCAATGCATCTGGTGAGTCACAACATTCAAACAGTGAATTTCCACTCACATTTCAGTTTTTAATTGTGTCTAAATTTCTCAATAAACATCTTTTCTTCCTGAAATTCAGCATGACTAGATTACTTGTCAGAGGAAAATGCTTCTGGGAGAAAATTATATGTCATTTGGAAAACATTTTTTAGAAAGGAAAGTCTTGTAAAAGTAAGAAAAGGATTTTTCTAGTTTCTTCAAAACCTTCAAAGGTGTCTCCACAAAGCTGAAGAAAACAAGCTATGTCTGTAAACTCCACATTTGTTTTATTCATTGTTTTCCCTTCAAGATCTATATGCAAGATTCATTCCTGAAAGGACAGCAAGGCCCTTTCTACATTAAGAAAACGTGCACTGTATTGATGTAATTACAACAGTGCCAACTTCCTTAGTGCAGGCAGCACTTCAGTTGACCTTGTAAAACATGGAATCTCTCCAACAAGTTTACAGACTTGCTGGAGGTCATGTGGAGTAGGTAACCTCAAAAAACTCAAGTCCTTACGCTAGTTATTCAATAAAGCTGGAATGTTAACTCACCTCATGTTTTTCTTGTACTTATCAGACAATATTCTAGGACTGTAGATGGAGATGAATTTGCTGCTCCATTCCTGGGCAATAGCTACCTGCTATGGCGTCTTTTCTTCAGTCCTGTGCTTGGAGTCCAGAGGGAGGGAAGAAGGAAAGGAAGAACTGAGAGAATTGATGATGGCTTCTGAAAGCACCATCAAACCATTTGATGTCATTAGAAGCGGAGCAGTCTGTTGTCATTTTTCTCTTGTTAATATTGCCCCTGCAACCAGGCAAAATAAAGAAAGTGAAATTACAGCTCTGGAGGGCTTCTCTTCCCTTCTTTTTTGTGCTTTAGTCATCCTATTTGACTCTTCTTCTAAGCTGTTCAGGAACTGTCACCTTGTATAGCATCCAGGGCATCTCTGGCAATCCAAAGTGACAAAAAATAATATAGTGGAAAAAATCACCCAAGAGGCAGATGGAAGAAATGGTGAAGCCAACAGAAAAACTACAAAAGTGAAGCAATGGGGCTGGAATGGTTGCAGTTGTTGTTTGTGTGCTCTGGAAATATCGGTAACGATGAAGAGTAGGTAATAAATTGCTCTGAAGCCCTCTATGATCCTTTCTCTATTCTCTGTCACCCTGGAGATGAACTGTGTGCATTGGAGTTTCTTTCTCTCTCCCCCTACCCCATCCTTTCCCTTCTTCCTGGGATTTAACAGATGTGGTCACTTTTATGCTTTTTATTGTGCACTCAGGAAATAAAATTCCGCTCAGTTAGGCCACATTGTGAGTGGAAACGCAGCTGTCATCTCAGGGGGACTTAGAGTACAGCAGCTCAGAAATCCAAAACAGACAACCCCTACACAACATTATGAGTTGAAGAACTGCTCCACTGCCCTTTACCTGCCCTGGCACTACCCTCTCATCAACCAGTAACCTGCTGCTACCTAAACTAGTCAGAAGACAAAAACTCAGATCCCATATCTCCTACTATCAGGTTTAGAGGGAATGACTTGCCTTCTTGGCTTGGGGAAATGTATCTGTGACTACACAGTTTTACTGGAGCACCTTGAATCCCAGAGGAGAGATGAGAGAGAGAACAGGTCAATCCCATTAGATTCTTACCATCACCATATTAAGGCAACTTTAGCCTTGAACAGAAGATTGGGAATCACAAAAGGGGATGCTCTGTCTTAGAAAGGTTTGTGTGTACAAGGACTTCTGGGCTAATTAAGAAAGTGCTCATAATTCTGTGGCTTCAGCACTAATGAAAGCACTGTAAAATACAGAGATGTCAGTTACAGGGCCTCTGAATCACATCTGAATTAACGTTCTGAGCCCGTGTAGAGAGGAACTGGGGTGAAGATTAGAAAAAAGGAGTGCTGCTCATTGGAGAAGAGCTTTCAATTCACTGTGTTGCCAGTGGAAGTGCAGCTCTCACGTCTCCACTGTAAATCCTATCAGGTGATCAGTTAATAAGCACATCAAGAGCCAGAAAGGCAAGTCCCCTGCCTCCTGAGGTCTGCCATCCCACGGCCCTTGAGTGTGAGAGGAAGGCTTGAACACTCTTACAATGCTCTGATCTGTCACCGAGAACATGAGATTCCTCTCACTCTGGAGTTCCTTCAGGGAGCCATTCGCTGTGCCCCTTGTGTGGGCACAGGGCCTCCCTTTGAACCTCATACCTCCACCACAGAGACAGTTGAGCTCCCTTGCTTGAGCTATGTCCACCGTTTCAGCATTCCTGTTGTAGATGGTATTTCTCTGTTGGGTAGATTGAGAGCTGGTACAAAGTGAGAGAAGTACTACTTCTGGGCAGTTGCAGCCTGGCCATAAATCTTGTGTCACAGATCAAGTCAAACTGGTAATAAATCTCTTAAAGCTTGTAAGACACAATGCCAGATCCAGCCCTCGGAAAAGGAAGTACAATTCCATTGACTGCCCACACTTGTTTGCATGAGATTTTATCTCTTTCCTTCTCACTGTCCCCAATACCAATGTCTTGTCTGCTTTAACCGTCTCTGAAGTAAATGTTGCTCTGAAAAAGAGAACAGTGGGATAGAAATGGCCGGAAAATGTTAATTCCATACTATTTTCTCAGATTGCCAAAAAATTTTCATTCCACACCACGTACACTACAGCTGGAGGCAGGAAAGGCTCGGGACAAAGTCACAGTGTCTGCATAAATATTCTTCTTAGTCCTTTCTGCCAACACCTCTGAGGTCAAATTCTCTGACTGCCTCACTTATCTTAGAGCGTCCATTGGGCATCATGAGAGTGGCCCCACCAACACACCAAAAAGAAATAATGCACTCTCAGACCCTTAAGCACCTCTGGAGAGCCAAAAAATAGTCCCCATCAAAGGTTATTCCCTTATTTAGGAACCCAATTTTGTGAGAACATATACCAGAAAGATACAAATGGTCTACATCACACTCATGCTACATCTCCCACTGCCGCTCTCTCATGTGCACTGTCCAACAAAACCACTTTAGACAGAATAAGGCATCCAGATATGGTCAGTAGGGTGCTGACAGAGTGAAGCTCAGCAGATGCTATCAGCAGGCTCTATGTTTTTTGCACATTTTGCGGAACTCTCCACTTCCAGAGGCAACCAGGGAAGGCATCTTGGTATAAATTCCCCAGCAGGCGTATGTGGGACTGCTTAGCTTCTGAATCAGTCATTTGGCAATGAGTCATTTCCCAGTGGGGGGCAGGGAAAAACCAAGACCCGTCAAAGTTGTTTTTCAAAAATAAGAAAGAATGATTCGAGCATAACAAATAGGTAGGCATTTGGCTAGATCTGGGTGGTCCTAGTTCTTGGTCCTATATTTCCCATCTCCCACATTGCAGAGCGCTCCAGCAGGCCTACACAACCAACTTCCTTCCCACTTGATGACTATGGGACAGCTAATACGAAGTGTAATAGCTCCCTCATGCAAGATTAAGAAAAAGTTTCAACAGGAGGAAAAAAACACCTGAGAAAAGCCATGGTTGTTGGGAACAGAGGCAGAACAGGGGCTTTTATGCAATTTCTAGCTTCCTTGGTTAAACCCTTGGCCATCATACTGTTTGGTACTCAGGTCCAGCTGGCTTCTTTCATCAAATATGCCCAGCTGAGACAAAAAACTCCTTCCAAACATAAGTTACATTTAAAACCAACCAGTTCATTCTCATATTTCAACAAACTGAAAGTCTCTGACACAAAACTGTCAGAAAATTCCCCATTGAGCTTCTGTGAAAGATGCTCCAAGAAACAGCATTGGTACAAATATTACAAATACCAAGTATCCAAGCTACAGGTCATCAACAGTTAGATATAAAAGAGTCTGACCTTGTTTCTCAATCTCCATATGCCATGCTCGTTTACTATGGAAGCATTCAAACAAGCCAACAGTTGTTCCTTTTCATTTAATCTTTTTGCCAAATAATAAATCTTTCAGACAGCCTCACTGGAATTATTCGTACTCACAATCAGCTACTGGAATATGTTGCTTTACCAGTTGTTGCTATTCTTCACATTCCCTGGGTTTTAGGCACCCCTTCATAGTGTCCTCCTTGATCGTACAGAGGAAGGCAAAATGAGCTTTTTTACTTCAGATAAGGGCATAAAATTTTTCATACACACAAGGTTTACTATTCTGTGGAATAACATAGAAGTAATAGCTTCATTCCAAAAGCAAAAGCTTTGGAATTCACTTAATTGTGGTATAGATACCTGAATGCCAAAAAGAAATCATTGGGATGATAGGAAGGCAAATAAGACCAAAAAAATACTGGTGACTCTGGAGGGGACTGAGCAATCAGCATAAGCAATGCATCTGGAGTATGGTCCAGGTAGCAGGCAAGAACTGAATATTTTCATCTGTTGACATATTTGGATTGGATTTTTACTAAAAGCTTCATAACACCCTTCACTACTAAGAGAAAACAAGAAAAAAAAAAAAAAAAAAAAAAGATTAAGGAGTTAAGAAGTCCAAGTACAAGAAAGTTTTGCAGGGAAAAAGCCTTCTTGATCTTGAAACTCAGTTGACCCAGAAATTGCTTCCTTCTGCCCAGCATCTTTCATTGCACCTCCCAGAATATCAAAGGGCAGCCAAATTATGATGACTGGCAAAGGCCATTATTTAAGCTCAGCCATTAAAACAGAGGACAGATATTAAGGCCAGCTGAGTTTACAGATAAATTTGCAGCAAATGAGGTTGCTGTAAGCATAAGCAGTGCTGACACCCAGCCTTGTTCAGGTGAAGAAGCAGAGACACATCTGTGTCCTGAGAAAACATAGGTGGAAGGAATTTCTGGACGCCATCTCCAAGCAATTGGAAG
>JMFS01137136.1:0-24144 GCA_000699545.1 Podiceps cristatus
GGCGGAGAGCCTCCTGCAGGTTGTCGCAAATGGATTTCGTGGCCCATGGGCGACTGCGCCATTTGATTTAGCAACAGTTTAGAATTTATTTATTTAGAATTTATCTATTTATTTATGACAAATCACAGGATTAGATAGCGATATTTAATAGCACCCAATTATTAACCAAGTCCTTTGACAAAATCTGTTCTAATCGAAGCAGCAACTCTAGTTAAAAGTTCCAAAATGTCAAGGTTCACTCTGTTACTGCTTGGAAGAAGTATGTAAAGGAAAACCAGGACAGAATTAACTTCAGAGAGTAAAGGGGCATGAAGAGTAAGGAAGACCCTCCCATCGAGTCATGAGGGGCAGAAAGGATCCCCTTGCTTTCTAGGCGACTCCTCAGGAGCCCTGGGGCAGCTGGATCCAAGCCATGTCCCAGACCAGGTCAGCAGTTTATGTCTGGAGGATTACATGGGTATAGCAGCAGTCTACCATTGAGTAAAGGGATTCAGAAAGGACCCCCTTGCTTTCTTGACTCCTCAGAAAGAAGCAGTAGACATCCCAGTTGATTTAAAGATGGGTGCACAAATTCTAACCAGTAATAATGGCAGTGCATTGCATGTGGCTCAGGGTCTTATAAGTTAGTGCTTAGCCCGCAATCACACTTGCTTCCTGTGATACATGTTTAGCGGATAAAGTATTCTCAGTAATTGTTGATTAATGCTTTGCTTTACTTACCTCCCAAGCTTGTGTTTTTCATACAGATTTAGTGTACTTAACTGTGCAAATTTAACGTTTCATTTGTCACTGTTGCAATGGATGTTCCTTGTATATTTGGATCTACCTTGGTAAATTCAGAAATGAAAGAGTTTGCGCTTACTTTAGGCTGTCAGAGCTTTAAAAGTTTATGATACAAAGTGACTGCTGAGTCACTAGCAGATGCAGGGAGTCCAGGTTATATGATCAAGCACTGAAATTGCTGTTCAAATATTTTTAAAAGTCTGGTGTGTATTCAGTTATTGAGATTGGCTTTGACAAGTGAAAAAATCCCAGTTTTCATCTAGTGTGTCAGTTACCCCAAAATACACAGTCAGCTATAGGAATGACCTGTGGCATGTACTAGAGTGAGTAAAGCAGTGTAACACTGCAGTGGTTCTAAATAACTTCGAGTCTCATTTCAATGTCCTTCCATATATGCATGTCCATTTAAGTCAATGGTAATTCAGAACAAATGGAAAATTCATCTTAATAGATTTGGGTTGTGCTAGAAATGAGAAAGCTGTATAATTAAGTATTCGTTTCAGAGAGGCTACCTTAAAATACAGATGCACACAAAGCCATTATTGTTACATACTTAGATTTTAGTTAGATTTTACAGTAGTGCTAGTATATGTTATGAGTTTTAGCTTTTATTGTTCAAATTTGAAGTAAGAATTCATATATTAGCGTTTACTGCATCTTGGGTTAAGCAAACCTGTGTCCTTTCCATCACTCGTCATTGTATTTTATGATAAGTGTGGGTATTAAATAACTTTGCAGAGCAATCACGTTTTGTTTAGAACTCCTTGGTTTTGTTTCTCTCTCTTCCTCCATTTCCTTTTCGTGAGCTTTATTGGTTAACATGTTTTGTTAGAGCAAACTAGCACTTTTTTTTTGTGACAGTTAAGCTCACAAGGATGAGTATTTTTCACTTACAGCATTACTCTCCAAATGCATGTAGCCAAAAAACGTTTTGTTTCTCAGGGCATCAAGTTGTCAGCAGAGGTCAAACCATTTGTTCCAAAACATGCGGCGGTAACTGTGGCATGGTCAGAACCCTCAGAAGCATGTGTCTTTCCTAGGTACTTAACTACATGCTACCCATTTGTTCAGGAGCCATCTTTGGATAAGTATGTATATTTTCTGAATCTTATTTCTTGGGGGATTTTAATCTTCTGGTTTCAGACATAGAATACTCTTACGAAGTCAAAACCCTGATATATTAATATTCTAACTGTAGAAACACTTGTGCATTATCTTCATGATTAAGGATTTTGCATTTATGTTATTTAGGCATGTGTCTAGTACTTTGTCTCTTGTTCCTAAGGGCCCGTGTGACTACAGAGCATTAAGGAGGATTTGTTAGTCTGTAATGATTGATCTGGCTTGTGTGTGCTTTGGAAGTAGCTGAATCCAGTCCTTGGGCGAAAGAATGGTTGTCTTACGATAAGGCTGGGGTAAATACAGTCATATAAAAGGAAGACGAAGATCCTTCAAGAAGGCTTCTCGTGCTGTAAAAACATTTAAATAATGTATGGGGCTCCTCCTGGATCTCCTCCACAACCTGTGCATCCCCAGAAAGGCAGTTTTAGAAGAATGCTACGGGTTTCTAAAAGTGTTGTTTTTTGGCTTTGTTTTTCTAATAAAGCCTGAGAAAGGGCATTCATGGCAGACTTACAAAAGTATTGTTAACCACAGAGCAATCTAGGAAAAAAAGCCCATATAGAATAGGAAATAATCAAGTCTTGAAGAATGTTGTGATGTTACATAGTTCTCTAGTTGCTTCTCAGGTTAACTATAATTTTTCAATTACTGTGAAATTCTTGGTGCATCCTAACAAGTTCATTTAGAGGCTAGTGAACACATCCATTGTAAGCCTTCATTTTTGTCCTACAGGACATCTCAGTATTTTTAACTTATTTTGATTTGTAATTGAAATCTGTCATTGAGGTAAGTATGGCCTGATCTATGCATTAGAAAAAACACAGCATTAGTATTAAATCAATTAGCATTAATAAAATACCCAGGAGACAGCAGTGATGTTCTGATGAAGGTTTTGTCTTGTTGGGACTGAGCCATAGTTATTTTTTTGACCCTCATTTGTTACTTGTTTTCTCTGTGTGTAAGATATGATTGAGGAATTGTTTTGACCACAGTCTATCAGAATTGCAGTAGGCAGTAAGAAATGTGTTATCTGAAGTCTCGTGTTCTGATGGGGAAAGTTTCCCTGTTTTTCATAACCTACCCAAGATTTAGAGGCTGGCTGCTTCGTGGTGAACAGCTTTAAAAAACTAAATACAGCTTTCTTAAGCTGAGAAATTTCCTTTCTCCCTGATCAAATTTGGATCTCAGCATATAGTTTCTGTACAAAGTGTAGGAGGAAATTGGAAGGGAACTTTTCAGGCAAAAGGCATGCTCCAGACATACATTTTCATAAACTGTGATGGTTAAATGCAGGTCACTTAATGATTGCCTTATAATTCTGTATTGTATTTCATACATGTCTTGTAGCCCGCAAAAAATGTTCGCTAAACTGCATTTTTTCCAAAAACCAAAATTAATTATTTTTAAAGCCATCTATAGCAGTGAGTAAATATTTAATTGAAGTAACATGGAATAGTTTTATTTTGAAATACAGTGTTCTTGTTAAACAAATTCTTTAGCCAAGGAATGATATGATTATCTAGGCAATAGGTACATGCTGAACATTTGCCCTGGGATGACTTCTCATCTCTTTCTCAATGTCCATCGCATAGTGTTCTGGGAGATCCTGCCTTCTGTGAATACTCCAGCTGCTCTTACTCACCTGATGTTGTTTCAAATGTATATCCAGTAGCTCGCTCACAATATCGTTCTAACAACTCATCACACTATAATGGTTCAGGAATAGTCAGTGAATCTGCTGAGCAAACATATCGAATCAGACAAGAAAATAAGAATCTTTCAAAGGTGAGCAAATACATGTGTGGTTTGTTTTTTGGTTTTGTTTTGGTTTTTTTTAAATTAAAATTCAATTCTTATTTAAAATAAGTCTTTCTAAATGTTTGGTTCATTCTTTAAAATTAATAATCACTCTTTGTTCTTCTAGCGATAATGAATGGCATGTAAAGAGGATGGTAGTAATGTGCCCAACTTCAGATTTCAAAAAAGTTCATGGAATTCTGCAGTTCAAATTAATAGAGTTTTTCAAGCAATATTTTTGGAGCATGAGGGGAATTTAATTCTTTTCCCTCAGAAAGCAGCATCTGGAAAGAAAAATAAAAGACCATTCATTTGTGAATTATGCTTTCCTTTGTTCACTGTTTGGGCCTGGGGGGAGGGTAGAAGGGCTTTTTTTGAGCCCAGTGGCATCTTCCATGAACCTTAGTTGAGAAACCTGATGGCTGTAATCAGCTATGTGGCTGGTAAGTGATGAGACCACATCTGTCACTGAAGGATTTCCAAGACCTGATACAGGTAGAAAACAATCCCCAAAAGAATAGGAACTTGTGTTGGTGTGGAGAGGGAAGAAAGGTTCATGTAAGAAATGTTCTCTTTCAATCAGACGTAAAACAGATGTTTGGTAAACATAGTCTGTCATTTTTTGTGTGTGCCTACTTGAGGATAAATTTTCTGAAGCTTGGATAGTATTTGCAAATGAAAAATAGACAAACTCCTCAAAATATAAAAATCGGGAAAAAATCAAGTATGTTATTAACCCATTCCTCTCTGTGGTTAGACAGTGTGTCTGGGATTTGTAAGGCTGTTGTTTCCAACAGGTTCAAGTAATCTGTTCTCCAGTCACATCCATCTGGTGGACCTTACTCCCTAGGCAGAGACCTGGTAACTTCACTGTGGTCACGCTTGTGTAGAGGAAGTTGTAAGATTAGGCCCTAAGCTGCATTACTAGACATAAGATACAAAGGCTAGAGACCTAAAATTAGTAGTTTTCTTGCTGAGAAGAAAATTGAACACTGAAGCTGTCTGGGGAGATGATTAGCTCAGTGTTAGCACAGGTGATGTAATATGAGGAAACTTTCCGGAGGAGTTTTGTGATCTTTACAGGGGCTTGGGCTGAGCTCTGTACTGTTTGAGAGTCTGATCTTTGCAGCTTTGCATTAATTCGATCACATCTCCCAAAGCTTTTACAGTTCAGCTTTGGAGGTCAGGAAATACCTTCTCCCACCCCAGAAAGTAATGTTGCTGCCAGATGTACCTTGAATTTAGTCCAGCATCCTCTAATCAGCAAGAGTTAAGCCATTTGTTTAGGCTGATATGGCATAGTTTGCATAGATGCAAGCCTAGTGCTTATTCCTTGCCTGCCGTACTGATTCCTGAGCCCAGCTCTGCCAAACTGTTTCTCGCAAGAATTCCAAGGCTACCAGGACTTTACAGTATAGGTGAATATGTTTCCTTTACTGGGATCATATAGGTGTAGCTTTTCTAATTACTTTCTGTCTGCTCCAAGTGTTTTGGATATTGTGACATCAGTCTTGTTTAGTTTTGCCCATAATACGCAGTTTAATCGAAAGACTGGAGTGCTTTTAAGGTTTTAGCCCTGTTCTAGAAGAAACTCATGTTTAGAAAATCAGACTGGATGATTTAAGACCAAGCAATTTTAAACTATTGGAAATGCTCTGTTAATGTTAGAAGTACAATTGGCTAGAGACATATGGAATAATCCCTCTTGCTTTGGCTATGATAATGTGCTAAAAATGGCAGAGTTAACAAGGTAGATAAAACTAAATAACAAACCTCTAACTGGTGGTTCTTGGTTTTATTGGTTATTGGTGGTTATGGTATACTATGTTGTATTAACTTGATTAAGCTCCAGATGCAGAGGTAGTTAACTGTAATTTAAGGCAAACTTGATGACTTTACGAAGTTCAAGTAAAATCAACTTAAGTATTTCACAAACACTTGCAGCAGAGGAGATCAAAAGAGGGTGAGAAAAAATCAGACAAGAAAAGGCATGATGGAGATGACTCTTCTGTCAGAATTGTGAACAGGACTTCATTCCAGACCTCCCTGTGCAGCAGAGATTCCGTGAAGCAAGGTACAAATGTGTTGCTTGGTTAGAAATACATCAAATAGGTGTAAAATGGTTAATTGTGCTATAGCCTCCAGTTTGTGGCTATGTTTCTAAATCTAGAATAATGAAGGAACAGGAATTCTTTCCTGTGTAACTTTTTCACAAGGGTTGGTGAATTATGTCTTTTTGCTGATTGAACGAGTTCATGTAAACTGATATGAAAAATTTCCTAAGCAGGCATCCAAATTTACAGTTTCTCGTCAAGATAGTGTTGTGTATACACACTTGTTATAATTGCTAGGTTGTTTTTTTTAATACAAGATATGTGTAGCAATAGTTCTTATGACGATTACTGTATATAAAACATACCTAGAAATGATGACAAGCAAATTTAATTATTTAGACCTTACATGCTTTATTCAGACAGGTTAAATAGAACTACGAACAAGAAGTCAACTCCAAAAAGAGAGTCTCTTCCTGTACCTGCATTTGAATCTACCATTCCGGATTTCCACAAGTCACAGAGCTTGGGAAGCAGTGAGATATTGAATGTACAGCATAAAAGTGGACCAGTATGTTCAACGGAAAGTAACATTACGTGCCTTAGTCAACCACAGATGTCTCTCTTGTTGAACACAGAGGTTAGCTGATGCTTTCATGTTGCAGAACTCAAAAATAATAATGGTCTAAAGTTCAAGCATTTCTAAATGGAAGTATTTTGCCTTCAGTATGATAGTTTAAGACCTGTTTAAGTGCCTTGCAAGCAAGGAGTTTCAGAGCTAGAGGTTTTACAGTTCTTTTTGTAGATGGTGTTGTCAGTGCTTGCTTGTGTTACACTTTCTCACTATTCTTTCCTTGTCTGTGCTGCCAGCAGACGGGGGAAAGCCAAGTACTGTCAGAATTTAGATTGGTACTGTTATGGTCTAGACTTCTAGCTTGCCTATGCAGAGCACATATGTTCGTGAGGTTTCTTTACAGCTTCTTGTTCTCTCTCTCATAGAAATAAGAGGTAGGCAGTCACTTAACCAATAGTTTTAACAGATTAAAAAAAAAAAAAAAAAGAGTTTGGATTTGCTTTGTGCTAAAGGCTAAAAATAAGCTGAATTCCATAAGGAGGAAAAAAAATACTGTTAAGTCTTAAGTATTTAACTTTATTCTTCTTGATTTCCTTGGTTCCCTGTTTGTTAGTAAATGCAATACTGACACATTCAGCAGTATCTGTATATTGAATTGGAATTTTCAACAGTAATTAAAGATGAATAATTTTGAAGGATCCAAACAGCACAACATTCCCTCTACCTCTGAGTGGAAAACTGCCTGTGATGGGAAAAAGACCTTTGTGCTGTCACTTGAGTTTCTCATTTCATTGCTAGTTTGAGTTTGATGATGGACTTTATTTTTTTATTATTATTATTTTTTTCTTGGAACATTAAAACCTTTTCTTGTTCATTCTTAGAATCATTTTTTTGGATGCTTTTGTAAAATGTAAGGAGACATCATCTTGCTTGTACAGCAGTGGAGAAGCATCTGCTTATGTTTTGTAATGCTATAGGGTCAAAATGATGGTTCCACTAAGAAAAGCAACAAAAAAGTCAGGCGACAAAATTCCTTACATCTGTGCACAGGTTGAGGATGTTTTAATTTGTGGATTTTTTAATGTTTAGCTCTATTTAGACCAGTGATTTTAATCCTACTTTTATGATACCTGTCTGTCTATTGTACAGGACGATGCTTCTGCAGAAAGCAAAGCTTCATCAAAAACTTCAGATGAAACAGTAGCCAGCTTAATTCCCTCTTCATTTGATGGTAGAGGTAAGTGCTCCAGACCCAAATTATTTCCCTATATTTTAGCTGCTTGCATCTCACCAGTTTGGAAAACTAAAGTCTTCTGAGGAGCTGTTGATGTGTGAAAAATGAATTAAATAGCAAGCTCATTGCAAAAGAAAGCAAACAAACAAAGCTGTATCAGTTTCTTTCAAATGGGATGACCACTTATAGCTCATTTTTGCTTATAGATTTCATCAGCAGATGAAAACTGGGATTATATTCCTCTGTTTTTGAATTGATATTGAAGGGCAAATGTTGCTGTAGTGGCCCCTTACATTGTTGTAAGAGGAGAGAAAGTAAGGTATATTGATTATTGGAAGTCTGTTGCATCATTATCAGTTTTTTTTCAAGAATAAATGAGAGGTAACTATTTAATCAGTCTTGATAAGCAGATTTGTTTGAAATAGCTGGCAGTCTAGTATGTACCTAAAAATTATTCTGTGGCATATGCTATTTCTGTCAAGTATATTGTCAAGTATATATCAAGCTGTGATGCTGAAATATCCCCTTTTTTGTTTTGATTACCTATTGTCTGGCTGTGGCAATGAAGACCTTGTTTTTTTTTTTTTTTTTTTTTAATGTCCACAAATTATCAAGTGGCTAGTTTGAAGTAAGTATTTAAATTTAATTGAAATACTTAAATGCAGAATTGTGGGAAAAAGGGGTTCTGTTGAGCGGACTCTGTCTTGGAGGCCTCACATGCGTTATGCATTGAATTGTCCAAGTGCCTCTCACTGGATTTCTGTGTATACGAAGACATGCACCAGCCTGGACAGTTTAGTCCTTATCTTCCTGCTTTCAGTAAGGATTCAGAGAGGACAGGTTAATCTACTGAAGTGCCTTGAGGGCCTTCTAAAGATAAAGTTATGCCAGAAACTTTAAAGTCATCTGATAACGTGTTTTCCTCAAACACTATCCTCAGTAGCAGTTTGTGGTGGGTTGACCTTGACTGGTGGCTGCCCAGCTGCTCTCTCACTCTCCCTCCTCAGCAGGACAGGAGGAGAAAATAAGATAAAAAAAGCTTGTGGGTCAAGATAAGAACAGGGAGGTTCCTTGCCAGTCGCCCATCATGGGCAAAGCAGACTGAACTTGTTGCCGAATAAAAATAGGCTAGGATGGTGAGTAACGAACACAAAACTAAAACTACTTTCCCCCACCTTCTCTTCTTCCCAGGCTCATCTTCAGTCCTTCATTCCCTACTCTTCTACCTCCTCCCTGACCTGAGCAGCAGAAGGGGATGGGGGTTGTGATCAGTTCTTAACAGCTCCTTCCTCGGCAGGGCTGCAGGGGCACAGCCAGCCTCTGCAGGGCTTTCCCAGGCGCTGCAGGGCAATCTCTGCTCCGGCGCCTGGGGCGCCTCCTCCTCCCTCACTGACCTTGCTGTCTGCAGGGCTGTTGCTCTCACATTTTTTCCTAAACCTCCCCCTCACAACTCCTGCACAGTGTTTTTTACACTTTCTTGAATATGTTGTTGTATAGGTGCCACCAGTGTTGCTGATGGGCTCAGCTGTGTCCAGCGGCGGGTCTGTTTTGGAGCCAGTGGGGGCTGGCAGTGTCCGTCTTCTCACAGACCCCTGTGGCCTCCCCCCACTACCAAAACGTTGCCATGTAAACCCATTATGCTATCTAATTGTACAATGAAAGTCTCATTCTTAAGGAAAAACTTACATTTTTTTTTTCTGTATTTGTGTGTTAGGAATATTTACAAAATTTAAGTGTGAGTTCCTTCATAACATTGATGCCTCTGAGTGGTAGTGGGTGAAATTCGTGTACACGGAGGCACATTAGGAAGCCTTTCAACTGCTACGTATGTCTGTAAAACATGGAGATTTTTAGAAAGTAGAAAATA
Organism: Podiceps cristatus; assembly: GCA_000699545.1. Classification (NCBI taxonomy): domain Eukaryota; kingdom Metazoa; phylum Chordata; class Aves; order Podicipediformes; family Podicipedidae; genus Podiceps; species Podiceps cristatus. Next base: position 9,429 of record JMFS01137136.1, read on the forward strand.
TTGATGTGGCCTTGCATGTGAAAGCTGTATAACTGAGTGGAATAATTATTAAAGGAATTTTTTCATTATTTTAAAGAAAAATAACTTAGAAAATGAGCATGGATTTACTTGTATGTACTTCTATGACACAATATAGATCTACAGTCATAATTTGATTGGGCTAAATATGTATATAGTGCTTGACAATGTATGGAAGAGTTACAATTCCAGAAAGCTTTTTGGAGAAGTGAAGTGTTGTGAGTGAGTGTCTTAGTTTAGTCCTTTCTCAAAAGAAATACGTGTCTCTGCTGTATGTGCCAGTCCTTGATTAATTCATTACTGATTCTTTTGACTGTTTGAGAAATATTTTTGATACACCTTTGTATATCACTTCTTTTCCCTAATTACATTTCCTGAAGCACCTGCAGATGGCTCTGCTCAGCCGCGTGTGTCTTGGGCCATGGTACTTTCACAGCCCCCAAAGAAAACCATGTCATTGCCACCATCTGAAGGTCATTCCAGAGGCAAAGGGAAGCAGGATAGTGAAGCAAAGGTACTTGAGAACTGTCTGCTCTAAAGTAATTTCTGTTACTGTGTGATTGTGTCTTGATATGAGACATTGCCATTTTTTTCCTAGGCTCTGTACAGTGTCCACTTCTAACGTAGCTTTTGTGAAGTTACCTTGTCCTTATTAGAATTTTTCTTCTCTTGTATTGGAAAAGAATAACAAGATGTCAAAAAGACAGTGCTACTCCAGCAACATGAACTTCCAAAATAGCTGACTTTTAGGCTGGACTCTTTTCAAATTCCTGACTCTCAGAATGAGAGTGGAACTCTTGCCTTGTTTGGGTGGATGTTTTCGATTGAAACCTCAGTAGTCCCAGTACATTCTGATAACCATGCAGTGTGCTTCAAATGGAGAGTTTTTGCAGTAGCTCTGAATTTCTAAGAGATCATGAATTTTCCTTGTCCACGTAATGACCTATCCTGGATTGACTAAGATACCCTTTAGTTGTGTAGGTGTTGTCACTTACATTTATTTTGGTAGGTGGTACTGAAATAAATCAGTTCCGAATGGTCACGCCTCATGATTTTTTTCAGCAGTTAGAAACAAGAAATGACGCTAGTGAAACCGAGCCTGAAGAAGGGTCGGAAAAGAAGAAGAAGAAGAAGAAAAAGAAGAAGAAAACGAAGTCACCCACTGATGTAGGAAAACCTCAAAATGAATCTACTACAGTACAGGAACCACCAAAGATTGAGGTGCTGTGCAGATGGTTTTGTTGTTTTCTTTTAAGTGCTATGAGTGTATTGGAAGACCGGATGTTAACATAGCTTTGTACAAATTCTAAGTTCAAATCCCATTTGTAGAGGACCTTGGTTCGGGTCCATTTCAGTTGAGATGTTTTGTCATAAGTTATTGGTAGGGAACAATTGTGCCTTTTGACTTACCACATATTTAGTGAGCACAGAGGAGTGCAGAAGAGACTTAGATGCAGATTTGGAATGGTGCATCTGAGAGTCTGGATGTTAACAGATAACAATAAAAGTAACATTTCCTAAATTAAAAATACTCTGTAGCAAAGATTGCAGGAAGCAGAGTGCACAAGGGGACAGGGAGTATACTGTGTACCACAGTGTGCCATAATTTTAAAGAATGCGGTACTGGTATTGTGATTCTACCCATCTCACATCTGGAAGCGATGTCTGTGTGACACAGTTGTCACTGCTTACATTCCTGTTTGCCAATTCCAGTTGTTTTTCAAATTCATGTAGCTGTGATACGCATATTAGTATTTTGATACTTTTGTGTATCAGTATTATGAAGGCTTTAGGCTCTCCTGCATTAGAGAACTGTTGTATGCTCTATGGTTTAACAGTGCTTCATTGAAAGCCCAGTATTATACAGCACTATGTACATGTGTTAATTTTTGCGTTTAATCTAGTGTACATAACTTTCAGTCTGTGAAATGACAGCATAAAGAAGCCTTCCTGGCTGGCTTCTGTTCTGTACATTCTAACATGGAACACAACTGTGGCTACACATTCTTTCCATTGTGTGCTTCACTGTCCCAGAACAGCACGAGAAATGACTGTGTACAGACCTCTTCGTTAGAGAATTATGGGTAGCATCAAAGATCTGCAGGTTCTTTTCCTCATGAGGAAAACATCCCCATTTTTACTATATGCTACCATACAGTGTCTGACCTGTGAATGACTGACTTAAATAGAAAGAGAATGACAGGAGTCATGGAAAATAGTAGGAAGGTAATGGGACTATTGAAGACAAAAATGGGAAAAAAAAAAAAAAGGCACAGAATCATGGAACAGGACATATGCATTGCACTGAAATCTGTGATGTGGGCACAGCATGTGTTGTGGCAGTGGGGGACAGCTTTCAGACCCTCCTGGTTTTCTGGGAATGCTTGTATGCTCATCTGTTTGAAAAATGGGTGTGATGCTTGTATGGTGCTCTTGAAATAGAAGAGCATGAAAGGATCATACACACGGAACTTCTGGGCACCCAGGAGATTTAAGAAGGCTCTGCTATGTGCAGCAGCTCACTGGAGAAATATATTGGATCACTTACTAGTTTTATAAAAGTTGCTTATTTATAAACAGTTAATGAGCATAAAGGATGCATTTTGGGGAAAGTAATCCTGGTTTTTCCATATGTAGTGATAGGGCCTGAGCTAGGTATTTCCCCTGAGGAGAAAAAAAAGCGAAGCTGCTATTGTTAATCAGGTCAGTGCTGGTAGTACTGGTCAAACATGCAAACAGTGCTGGGAATTATTAGGAAAACAGAATTTTTGACAATACATAAATCTAGGACAAGTCCAATCTAAATATAGTGTGGATTTTGCTTTCTGGTGTTTCCCTTACTCCTTAAAAAAATACACATACTTGAACTAAAAAAAAATAAAAGGCTCCAAAAATAATCAAAGACAAGAAGCAATTTCAGTGGGAGGCAAGACTGAATAAACTAGGACTTCTCAGTCTGTAAAATAGATGGCTAAGTGGAAATCAGAAGTGACAAGGAAATAAAAAGGAAATTAGTTGATCTTTCTTCTAATTTTGCTTGATGTCCTCCAGGTTCTTATAGGTGATGAGTTAAGAGGAAATATAAGGAGGTGTAATGTCACACTGAGTGCTAGATTTTAATTATTCATTTTGTTACAGGTTGTTGCAAATGCCAGAAATTTATTTGAATTCAGGAAGTGATTAGATGGACTGAAATAAAAAATTATTCTAGTGAGGGCTATTTAAGTGCAAAGGTACTACCTCCGGTTCAAGCTGTCCCTAAGCTGGAAGAGCTGTCCCTAAGCTGGGAGAGCATGTTTGTGGAACATTTTTCCCTTTCTTGCAGTCATCTTCTGGCATACTTCGAAGCTTCTTTAAAAATAGTTCACTGGGTGAGGCATGTCTCTTACGCTAGAACTTCCTAGCTTGGGCTGTTAAAATGAAGCCTTTCAGGCTGCACAGGAAGCATTGGTGTGTTCAGTAGTATTGTACAAGCACTAAAAAGGCCACTCAGAAAGTGGAAGGAGAGGCAATTGAGTGAAAACCAAGCTGGTGGATCCAGGATTATTATGATTGAGATAGTGGATGTAAGGTGACCAGTGTAGAGCAAGCTCCAGCCTGTCTGCACTTATCTGGAGTCTGGATCATGTATCCTCTGCTAATAAAATCTACGCTTGTGTCTAAGCCTACATAATCACTTGAGTGATTTATCTGTTTATTTCTATACTGTAGTCAAGAGTTATTACCCTTTTGCCTGCCCTTTTTGTTCTCCACCACTCACATATTTAAGGCAGAATTGCACAGCTGGAGACTGTACTGGAAGAAAAGGGAAGTTGTTTGTAAGGCTGTTAAATGACCTGAAAAATACTCCTTTAGGAGCCATTTACCTCTAATTATTTCTATCAGCTGACAGCAGTAACAAGCTGCTATTGGAAGCATTTCTCTTGGAAGCTCTTTCAGCCCTGAATTAGCTACTGCATAGATGACTTAACCATTGTAGTGCTGGTTGTAGTTGGTGGCATTGCACTGAGCTTCTGAATTTTTATACAGTGAAGCAAATTATGATGAATGTTTGATAAGCAAGGAAAAACGTTTGGATGTAGGAAAATCAATTTTGAGAATATGGACTTGGTAGTTCATATAAAATCATCTCTGATTTATTTGTTTAGGATGCTGAGGAGTTTCCTGATCTGGCAGCTGTTTCTGATAGGAGAAACAGGCTAGGACCTCAGAAATCAACATCTACTCCTGCTGTCAGAAAGAAGTCTGAAGTAAGTAATCTTATGATATTCTGTGAATATTAAGACAATAAGCAAGAAAAGACTGCAAGTTCTGAATGACACTAAAGGTGGAATTCTTCTGACTAAATAGGAGGTGTTTATGATGCGGGGCTTTACCCATGTCAGTCCCCTTAGGTACTCTGTCGACAGTGAAGAGCCACTCAGTTCCGAACGGTAGATTCATACCATTCTAAAGGCTTTTTTGGTCTCTGAACTGCTGCCTCAACTCTGGGCTACTAATTCCAATATAGACACCTCTGTTGTGGACACTCAGAGTTAGTTGAGATGAATTGTGTTTATGTAGTTTATTTTCCTACAGGTAGTGTTCTAGTTTAATTTTGCATTTCATATAAATAATACTAAGACTCTTTCAATTTCTGCCTTTGCTGTTTGTTCATTTAATTAAATTTCAAGAGCATCTGAACAGTATAATACTTTGTTCTCAAGGTGTGGGAGGGTAAGAATTTGAGTCTAGAATCAATTATAGATTGAAGCTTTTTTTTTTTTTTTAAGCAAAATAAATCCCAACCATTAATTTGGAAATTCATTCAGTATGGGAATGAATCCCAAACATAAAGATTGGAAATACATTTGTTCTTGCAAAGCAAATAACGTAAATAATAAAGGTGAAATTCCTTCCAGGTTTCTATTTCTTTGAAACTAGTTTTGCTGCTAGAAATTTTTGTCCTTGGTTTTGTTTCACTGTGCATATTAGGGGTTTAAACAAACAAGCAAGCACAAAAAACCTAAACCCTTGTTTGTTTTGTTTGAGGCAGTAAATTGCATTGACGGGGAGGATTGAGCAGCAAAAGGCACGGTAATTGCTCAAACCAGATCTGTTATAAATAAAGTGCTATTCAGACTTGTGCCTCAAATGAGAGAAACCTTTTAGCTTTGTAGGCGTAAGTGGGTTATAACCTCTCAAATCTTACGTAAGTTGTAGAGACGTGATCATTAAGCCATTCATACTCCCTTGTAACAAATACTTGAAGATGAAGCTGTCTTGATGTTTTTTTCTTCCAAATCTGAAAAAAATAAGGAAATCATGAGTCTGATTAAGTAGTATGACAGCCAATGAATGATTGCACTTTTAGAAGGCCACAATAAGGTCTTCTCAGAGCCTTCTTTTCTCCAGACTGAATAACCCCAACTCTCTCCACCTTTTTATCATAGGAGAGGCGTTCCAGCCCTCTGACTGTTTCTGTGGCCCTCCTCTGGACCTACTCTAACAGGTCGATTCCTGTCTTGTGCTGGGGACCCCAGAGCTGAACGCAGGAGAATCATTCCCCTCAACCTCCCAGCCACACTTCTTTTTACACAGCCCGGGATAGAATTGGCCTTCTGGGCTGCGAGCACACGTTGTTGGCTCATGTCCAGCTTTTTGTCCACCAGTATCCCCAAGTCCTTCTTGGCAGGGCTGCTCTCAATCCAGCCTGTATTGATGCTGGGGATTGCCCCAACCCAGGTCCAGAACCTTGCACTTCACCTTGTTGAATTTCATGAGGTTCACGGCCACTCCACAAGCCTGTCAAGGTCACTCTGGATGGCATCCCTTCCCTGAATAACACGAACTGTATTACTCAGCTTGGTGTCATTCACAAACTTGCTGAGGGTGCACTCAATCCTACTGTCTTATGTTCCATTTGAATTTAATATAATCTTCATTTTACCCCTTTCCATGTGTCTTTCAATATTTTCTCTTCCTTGTCACCTTCTGTCTCTAAATTTCAAAGATACAGCTTCCTGAAGAGCCTTGGGGTAGTCGATCTCCCACAGTGGATGGAACTCCCAAGGTGGATGGTGTGTCAGGGAAGCAAGCTTCATCTTCTGTATTGGAAAGAAAGAAAATGCAGGTAAATGAATTCATGTTTGAAAAGAATGACAAAATGACAAAGGAAATTAGTGTATTGAAATGGAAGACTAAGTCCAAGCTCACCTGCGATTTGTATTCATACTTTATCATTCATACTTTGAGGTAAGTGACAAGTTTGTCTTGATTAGAAGCATTCAGTGGTAGTAATCACTAGCCCCCAGTTTGTGATACAGTGTTTAGGGAAAAATACTAGCTTTTCATTAATGTGTACAAGTTTCAGAGATCAGGGATTTTGCTTTCACCTGTCTTACTTGATTATGGCATAAATGCAGTCCAAACTGATTGTCTTAAGGAGTTGGGGACCTCTTAAAAGTAGTTCTGCCAAATTAAGGCAAGGAGATTCACTTAGCTTGGGGCAAGGAGGAGAAATAGGGTGCAACAGCAGGTCAGTAAGTAGTTCCACGTTGGTGAGTATGTTCTGGTATAGCTCTGATGCAAGGTGAGATCCTGTGCTCAGAAGGAGGAGGTCACATTCCTTAACCTGGTTGTAACAGAAGATGTAACGGATTGATCCTTCAGGATAAGACTTCTGTCATAGAATCACAGAATGTTTTGGGTTGGAAGGGACCCCCAGAGCCCATCTAGCCCAACCCCCTGCAGTGAGCAGGGACACCATTACCCAGATCAGGTTGCTCAGAGCCCCGTCCAACCTGGGCTTGAATGTTTCCAGGGATGGGGCCTCCACCACCTCTCTGGGCAACCCGTTCCAGTATTTCACCACCCTCATTGTAAAGAATTTCTTCCTTATATCCAGCCTAAACCTACTCTGTTTCAGTTTAACACAATTACCCCTTGTCCTGTCACCGTTGTCCTTACTGAAAAGATTTTCCCCATCTTTTCTAAAACCACAAAATCTGTGAATCATTTCTTAGCGCGTTCTGCTGTCCTAGTTTGCCCTTTTGTGGTCTTTGCTAGACTATTAATCTGTAATCTTTTTATATTCTAAACCATTAAATGTGGCGCCAAGTGTGGGACACCACTTTTGCCTTCTCTTGAAAGCAGGCAGAAAGATTACTGCTTATGAGGAGGTGGTGCTTAAGGGTGATGACCTCTCTCTTTAATGAGGCATTGAAGATAATGATATATGTGTACTGCAGTCACATACCCTGGAAGATTCACAGAGTATTTTTTCTGTACTTTTGTTAAAACTTTCAATTCTGGTAAGCCTTTTTTCCTTTTCAAAGATAGATGGCAGTCTGATCAAAGTGGGAGCCTGACATAAAGCACCTCCTTTACTAAAGACTTTATATTTTTATGTTTTATTCCAGTAGCTATTCAAAAGTTATTTGATCTGTTTGTGATTTTTTTTTTTATTTTTCACATTAAGTTGATATGTATTTAAAGATCAAAATACTTTAATTGAATGAAGTTAAAAATCAAAAGTATCATGGATGAAGATGTTAAGAGTGTATTACACACCACGCATAATAGTCTGTACATTCTGAAATGGAGAGCATTACTAATTGGTACTGAACTTGTTCAGGAAGCATCCAGGAGCAGTGGTAAGAAGAGTCAAATTCCTGTGCAGTTGGATTTGGGTGGCATGCTGGCAGTGTTGGAGCAGAAGCAGCAAACAGAGAAATCAAAACAGTCTTCTAAACCTGTGGTATTTTCAGGTATTGTCCTTTCTTTCAACTTGAGTTCTTTTTAAGTATTCAAATTTTAAATGTAGCCTGATTTCTGATCTGTAATGATCTCTGAATATGCAGGTAGGAGCACAGTTCACAAGATAAAGGAGAAAGTGTTATTTTAAAGTAATTTTTAAAAGCATGGCAATCTGAATTGTTTGGAGGAAGACTTGGGGAAAGAAAAATCTTAAGGACAATGATTTGTAAAAGAATATCTTCTATAACTGTGAGAGGTGGTTGAAATTAAGCTCTGATGAAAATACTAATGTTTGTATAGGTTTTTGCTTTGTCTTAAATACATGTGTTACTGTTGTGATCTGAATCTGTGGGAAGGGCCCACACAGTAACAAAGGCTTTCTTAAGCTCCTCTGATGCTAGAAATCCTAGAGCTGTAACTCTAAAAAACTCCTTGGCAAACACAGGGGTTATATGAGGGTCAATCAGCCCAAGCCAAAGGATGAGTTCTGCTGTGCCTGAGAAATGAGAAACAGTTTCTGTTAACAAAATGCTGGTTTTGGTAATGGAGAGAATCTTTCAGACCTTGAGGATGCATAACCAGGAAGCAGAAACAAATAGCTCAGTGTCTTTTTCATTGTAGGTTAAAATCTAGTCTTGGCTATGTTAGTGCAGTATATTTTGCAACAGGAAGAATGACGTTTGCTAGAATTTAATGATGATAAAATTTCTCTCCTTATTTCAGTCAAGAATTTTTAAAAAAGTTATTTCTTGAAGAGCTAGTTGTGAGAGAATTCATCTCACAATGTTTAATATGATAGCTGGGCTTTTAAATAAACAGCTCAAAATACCAAGCATCGATGAGATTTTCCTTCACTAACTGAGAGGACTTGTAAAATGCTTTTTTAAATCATTTTTCTGCAGTTGATCTCTTTTTTTCATTTGAGTAATTCAGACTCAGTGCTGCAGAGGTGCTAATAACCAGTTTTGTTTCTATAAAATTATACAGTGCATGGATAGGTGAGTAGATGGTGGAGCACAAAGGTACGGGTCACTATACCTGTTTTCTAATATTAAATTGCCTGTGTCTGAATCTGCTGCAGAAGAGAACGTGTCATGTTCATATCCTGGAAGTATAAGGCAGATGCTACCTCAGCTTTATACATTTTTTTTTTTTTTTTAACATTCAGTGCACCCGTTAAATTGCTGTGTACCAAAACGTAACTTCAGTTTGTGAAGTGAGATTGTGCTGACCTCTGTAACCAGAAGAGAAGTGCAGTGAATAAGAGTGTGACTGCAGACTAAGTTACTTTATTACACTTACTGCTTCATTTAGTAAATAATGTATGAGTGGAACAGCGTAGTAAACCAGTAATTATGTGATCTTAAATTACATTTTGGAAATGCATCAATCATGCAAAATGACGCAAATCGTTAAAGCCATCAAGTTCAGGAAGATGAGAACTCTCTGCATTTGAAATGAAGAGGTGATGTACACAGTGAAGGAAATACCATGTGTCTGCAGGATGTATACTTATGTATTGCTTCAAATCCAGCTTCAAGTCTTGTAGCCACCTATGCTAACATACCGCACAACGCTCTCGGCAGTGCTCTCAATTTGCCTTTGTTACACAGAGCCAAAAAAGAAAAGTTGCAGTGTAGCAGTTTTATGAAGTAAACTGTTCATGCTAATAGTACTGTATGTGGTGTTGGAGGATCGGCATATAAATACTTTGGAAGCAGTGAATGAAGATGGCTTAAGACAAGCTGCCAGAAGCTTTGTGTGTTTTTTAGGGGAGAGAGGTTGCCTGAGGCACAAAGGTGTCAAACCCATTCCACAGATACTTATGTCATCCTCTTCATTGACTTGCTAATGTAACCTGGTTTATCATGCAGGTAACTGAAGTTTGATGAAGTGCTCTCGCAGGATATAGCAATTGCTACTGATAGTGAGTTGAAAAGAGCTTTTAGGGTGTGAGGTCATGGTTTGGAAGGTCCAGGTTCAGTGACTTGGCCAGTCATTTAAAGCTTCTGTGCTCTAAACCCTCTGAAAAATGCAAGTAAAGTATACCTCTGCTAAGAGCTGTGCTGGTTAAACAAGAGACTTAGCTGTAGCTTTGCATTGCTCATTACCCATCAGCAGACGAACTTCATCCAAGTTTATTAAGGTGTAACAAATGGTAGGAGTAAGTGCTCCAGATCATTTATAGCAATAGAAATCTAAAGTCTCAGTATTTATCTTAATGCAGTACAGAATCTGTGGAGGAGGAAATGCCATTACCATGAAACATGGGGGTTCCTGAAGGTTTACCAAGCCAGCATGGCATGGTGTTGAAAGTAGCTTGGAGTGCAGTGTTTTGCCAAACTGTGTTTTTGAGAGGGACAAACCTTGTGATTCTAGTTGTATAATAAAAGTAGAAGACGTGTCAGTCTTTTGGAAGAAATATCTTTATTAAATAACATTGTTGAATGGCATGGGGTTGCCTATAAATATTCTTAATAGCAACACAGTACAAATTTAATGTTTGTATACTAGTCCTAATCCAGTCATTAAAGTTGCATTAGATTCTAGCTGTTCGATGCAGACATTTTTTTTTTTTTTTTAATCTCAGTTGGTGGTGCCGTACCATTGCTGTCTAAAGAACCTGCTACAGCCACAAAAAGTCACCGGTTAAACCAAGGAAAGATGCCTCATAACCCTTTGGATTCCAGTGCTCCTTTGGTAAAGAAAGGGAAACAGAGAGAAGTCCCTAAAGCAAAGAGACCAACACCTCTTAAAAAGGTGCTTATATCTTTACCTTAAACAGTACAATATAGGCTAATGTAAATTCACTATTACTCTGTGAGTCTGTTAAACCTTCTGGTATGGAGATCTGCATCTCAGCATCTCTGCATTGAAGCAGTTCCTTGTTTTATCTTTAGTTCTGTCCTTGTAGCTGATCCTTAGTAATTGTTTTCTCCACCCAGACACTGGTAATCAAGGAAAAAGTCCTTTTCTATGTAGATTTAGGAAATACCTTTCCTTTTTTTTTATGTGCAAATTAAACAAACAAATGTTGTAAATTTTGAATGATAGTGCCAAACTTCTATTTATGAATGGTATGTGTATAAATACTTGGTAAGAGAAACTGCTTTGTGACATTGATTTGATTTGGGTTTTATATATATGTATTTTTAGATTATACTGAAAGAAAGAGAACAACGGAAACAAAAACGCCTGTTAGAACAGACAGCAGTACTAAAAGATGAAGATAATAATTGTCAGTCTGCAGAAAATATTACTGAAGATGAAACGCTTCTACAGGATAGTCAAGCAGGTATCTTTCAAGAGAAGGCTATAACACAGCATGTAGATAGAGATTTGAGAGTGAGCACACGTAGTACTTTCAAAATTGTGGACCAAATACTGCGAAATGAAATCTGTAACTTCAGAATTTTCTAAGGTTCAGCTTGGACTTACCTACAGTTTAAAGTGTGTGAAAGCTGACCGTCAATGTAGTTAAGTAATCGGCATTCTAACCACTGTTCCACACTTGTATGCCTGTTGGATTTATTGTATGTCATGGTGAGAGTCCTTGCAACTCTCTGGCAATCTTTTTAAGAAGAGGTACAGTAATAAAAGCTAAGAGATAAATACTCTATAGCCTGTTCCCCTGCTACCACAGGTTGTTGTAATACTGAAGTAATGACTCTTCAAGAGATGCTTGACAAGTTAGTCTCCTCACAGTGCTTTTTGGTCTGTCTTTTCATTGAAGTATCTTTATTTACATAATAGTTGTTCCTGTAATGCAAGTTGCTGAAGGGTTTCTGGAGAACACAGGGAACAAGGAATCCACAGAAGATTCTGTGACTTCAAAGCAGCTAACCTCCAATCTTCCAAAAATCCATAGTAGGAATTTTAGAGAGTAAGTATTGATTGTATTGATGTCTGGTTTTCCATAGTACCACTGATAAGGCATTTTTCAAACAAGATACTTCAGTTGCATTCTGTGCAACACTAATTGGAATTTAGACTAAAGCGTCTATTTTTTTTTAAGTTTTTCTGTAAGCTGACACACAGACAAAGAAATGATATCCAGATAAATAATTTGTACATTGCTGTAACCCTCACTTCAAAGTGCTTGTTCCTTGAAGGGGAAAAGGAAAAAAAAAAAAAAAAGACCAGAAATTCATCAGAGACTAAAGAAAGAAAAGTAGCTGCTGTTAAAGTACCTTATTTTAAATAACTGGAGTACTGGCTTAATATTAAAGAAGAAGAGTCGTACACCTTACTTTTAGTGTGTACTTTGGCTTTCTGCTGCCAGACCAAATGGCAAAAATGTAAAGAACATGATTAGCCAGATGGCATTTTCACATTGTGGCTAGGCAGAGAAATAAAGGGAAGATGTGTGGGTTATTCTGTGCAAACACTTTTAGTTTGTTTAAACAGATGTGTATACATGTTTCCTTAAAAAGAAGAAGTAGACATTACTACATGTGAAGAGGTCAGAAAGCCAGTCGTGACAGTTTAAAGTAGTTAGTTTAGGTAAGCAGTATTTTAACTTCTGGTTTTCCTCCTGTAAAGTCACCACTGGCCTTTTTGCAGCTCATGTCATAGTAAAAGTTACTATTGATACAACCATTCTTTATCTTCCTGATGCCATTTGTTAGATTTAATTTAACTTTTAATTGCATTAAAAATTACTTAATTTGTGCTCATGCAACACTGCTTTACTGAAAGCGCAGTTTGGCTTGAGTATGTACAGGGCAACTCAGTCCTACCTATTACAGGATGCAGAGCATTCTGCAAGGCTTAGAATATTTTATGTCTTGAGATTTTCAGTGGCTTAGTAGTCTTGCCTTTGAGACTTCAACTGGAAACGTTAAATAAAAACTCTTGTAACTTAAATAAAATTTTGAGGTTACTGTATCTTTAAGATCAGGATAGATCTTGCCATCTTTTCTCATACTCTTATGTGAATTTGCCACTTGGCATCTTTCTGTTGACTGTGCAGTTGAGGTATCTTCTGTTTTTCTCTTTGCAACCCTTCTTTACTGAGCAATTCTTTGTGTAAAAGATGGGGGGAAAAATTATTTGGAACCCTGATCTTTCCCAGGGAGTACTAGAACGACGTATGACATCTGTTTTCATCGTTTCCTTATGAACCCCACAAGGCTGTAGTCTGGTACGTGAAGTAGGATGACAGACAAAAAAACCCCAAAGAACCTGGGGAGGAGGAATTTGATCTAGATTTCCATCTTTGTTCTAAGTAGCCTTGTATTTATAGAAATAAATTAGGATTTTATACTTTAGTTGCTGTACTTTGCTTTATATAGGTCAAAATAAATGTCCTCAGAAAAATACTTCAATAGGAAAACATATGAACATATATATTTATTAGTGTAAAATATATGGAGGGAGCTTTATTGTACGTGTATATGCATTTTTTGTATAGTTTGATAGGGGAGACAGACACAACAAGTAACAAAACTTAATTTCTCAGCCACTGAAAAAAAAATTTTCAGTAAATTCTTGTTTTCATCTCTGTAAAAAGTGTGTTTGGAAATAGAAAAAAAAAAAAAGACGTAGAATGGAAGGTAAACTATATTTTACATACTACATGTTTATACGTTACATATTTTAACATTTAACTGATTCTTTCTTCCAGTTATTGCAGCCAGGTACTTAGTAAAGAAGTTGATAGTTGTGTGACAGATCTCTTAAAAGAACTGGTTCGTTTCCAAGATCGCTTGTATCGGAAAGACCCAGTAAAGGCCAAGATAAAACGCAGGCTTGTTATGGGCCTTAGAGAAGTTTTGAAACATCTGAAGCTGAAAAAACTGAAGTGTGTCATCATCTCTCCTAACTGTGAAAAGATTCAGTCAAAAGGTAAATAAGTTTAAAAAAGTACACGTTTGTTCAATGAAGGAAATGTAAAAAAAGCAGACTCCGTGTACTGGCAGCAGTATTATTATTGAAAGAACTTACCTGAGTAGACTTGGAAATCCAGCCACATGAAGATGCTGTCCTCCTTCAGGTCGTGTGCTGCTGCGCAGCTGAAGTGCGAGCCGAGCCAAGGCAGTCTGGGGCAGAGGAAGTGACCCGAGCCTGGGATCTGTTTAGTTACCGATTTGCAGTGCAGCCGCACAAAAGGCTGCGCTGGCACAGCTGAGAAGAGACAAAGGTTACTGGTGCCAGCTGTGCCACCACAAGATGTCCTGCTGTATCAGTCTCTTTTAGGCCACAGGTTGACAATAAGTTGTCAGTGATAGTTTGTTTAAAATTTGTTGTAATTATTGTCATCACTTTCTCTTAACTTTTAAATGATTTCTTAGCAGGTCTTTTTTAATACTAGATTAGACTATGCTACATGTGTAACGAAATACAGAGTAGTAGCAGTCTATGGATACTGCTAATTCAGAATTAAGTCAGATTCTCCTTTAAAAATGGACATCTAATGCTATTGCTGAGATCCATGTATTTTTTCCTATAAACTCTTGTAATTTCAAAATGTGCCCGTAATCTTGGGGTATTTTTTGCTATCTTTCAACATCAGGGTCCTTTAGCTATAATCAGCTTGAATAGTGTCATTCTTTGCTAATGCTGTTGTCTCCTGCAGGTGGGTTGGATGAGACTCTACACAACATCATCGACTGTGCCTATGAACAGAATATCCCGTTTGTTTTTGCCCTTAATCGCAAGGCCCTGGGCCGCTGTGTGAACAAAGCGGTGCCTGTGAGCGTGGTGGGAATTTTTAGCTATGATGGGGCTCAGGTAAGCTGAAATAAGTAGGTTCATGTTCATAGGGGTGTGTGAATACGCTGACTTCAAGGTGTTGGTTGGTTGGTTTGCTTTTGCACACTTAGATGCTTTATCCCAGGTCAGTGGCTTATATGAAAAATTGATTTTAGAAGTGCAGCCACTCAGCACTGGTCAAAAAAGTAGTTTGGCCACTTCTTCCTTCTCTCTTCTCCATCTAGATGTTTTTCCATTTTTTCCACCC
>KL289499.1:0-14851 GCA_000699545.1 Podiceps cristatus
CCTCAGCCCAGGCAGAGGCCCCAGGTCCCCGGGTGCTGGGCTGGGCTCCCACGACCAGGCAGAAGGGTCCTGGGCCAGAGCAGCTGGAGGAGGCTGCCACGCTCTTAACGTAATCCTGGTTACATTCTCATTTTTAATAGCACCTGGAGAATATATACTATATATATATATATCTCAAGTCTTTTCTGCCTCCCTATATTTGCAGACTAAGTATAAAATGGGATTCACTTTCGAATACAGAGAAAATATGGGGCAGCAGAGTGTGATGAGATGCCTATTTTATGTTTATTTGTGGTGTGGAGCATTTCTGTCATCCACTGCTTCTTCCGGGCTTTTGTCTAAAGCCTGACACTGGATCAGAGGAGTCTGGTGTCCCGAGGAATGTCAGTAGCTGCTCAGCTGCAGCTACTCAGCCAGCCAAAAATACTCAAGAGGTAGACCTTTTCTTCATCTCTTTTGCCTTCAGCTTTCTTGAGGGCAGGTACTCTAAATGGCCATACTTAATTCATGTTTATAGTTAATGGTTACCAAATTTTGACAAAGATTAGCTTTCAGGGGTTTTTGTTGCAGAATTGTATAGTCATTTGGAAGAGACATCTTAGATTCTGAGAAATCAAGCTTTCAAAAAGGAATTCTAACTTAGTAAATTGCTTCTACACCTTATTTACTGTTCTGTCATTGTTTAATCTCTTTTTATTTCAGCTTTAATAAATATTCCAAATGTGACTGAGATAAAGGAAGACATGAACCTTGGCTTGACTCTGATACAGAACTCAAAAACAGGAGGATTTTTGGTATGTATCAAGGACATATTCAGTACACAGAAATTCCTGAGGAGAATGAAAAACTAGAACTCTTCACATTTTTTGATAAGTCCAAGCTGAATGTATTTTATTATGCAGCATAAATTAATGCATATTTTACATATTTTAAAATATTCCATCCCACTGGCATTACCTAGGGTCCAAACCGAGGAAAGTTACGAATTTTCTCCTTTGTCACTTATCTAAATATCCTATGGAAGGGCACGTAATTAAAGGTTCTGTAATTTAAATCAGACAACATCGGCAAGAGTATTTCCACCATGGACATCTTCAAGACAGTCTTGTATAGTTCTGGTTATTGCTTTCAAAAGGCAGTATGGGATCTCTCCTCCGACTTACAAACTTGCACAGTGGCTGTTTCCCTGAGATATTAGGACTTCCAGTGCCATGGACTTGCAATGTGTTTTATTCAGTTAGTGAGCTGGAGGAGGATGTATTTTCTATGTGTATATTCTGCAAACCACTCTCCTTGGAGCCTGTAAAACAGATTTCCTAACTGAAAGGAAGTTAACACCTGTTTAATACGCTTTTTTACAATCTTAACTGTAAGCATGGTAACTGTTACAGTGTAGGGGTATTCCAGTTTGCTGCATACATTGTAGGAGGCATGTGCAGTAATTAAGTGAAACAATCAACTACAGATGAAAGAGCTTTGAGGCTCACTCTAAGCTTTGTATTTTTCTGTTGCATCTTCCTAGTAATCACAAAAGTATTCAAATGTTTATTTTCTTCATTACACATAGCCAAGTTCACTGAAGTACTTTAAAGGTAGGTCTAATTCCAGCCTTTCCAGCAGCTCTCTTGGAGTTAGTAAAGTTAATCATAACTCCGAAATACAGCAACAGTTATCTTCTTGATTGTTGGTTTGAGGAGATACTGATTAAAAAAAACCCTTATTCTGTCTCTCAGATAATACCTTTAATTACTGTTGATAATGTTGCATGCATACCCACTTTTAATCAGTAATTGCAGTGATTTAAAACATCTCATGCAGAAAAATTTGTATTTTCTAATAATACTCGAACCTCTCTCAGTTAAAAAGTATTTCCTGATCCATATGTTATTGATTGACTCTCTCAAAATTTCATAAAGTAACCAAAAAACCCCAGTTGAATACTAAGATGTGTTAACCACGTCTTTGGCAAGAGGAGTTCTATTTGACATAAGGTGAACTGGGGTTCAGCCTCAACAAATACCAAAAGCCCCATGAGTTCGTTGTGGCAACAACTGGACAACAAGCAGAGTGCTCATAATTGCAAGCTGCTGCCAGCCAGGACTTTGCTCTGAGGCGCTGCCTCTGTGATGGGCTCTTTGGGTGATGCTCAGGGCTTCCTCCTCCCGGCTCACTGTGCTCCGTCCTCCTGCGGCTGCTTCTCCCTGAGCCTCCATCCGCTTGCCCCAGTCTGTGCTGCATCCCTGGGCCGCTGGGCTTGAGCGTGACCCAGCCTGGCGTGTCTCTGCTGTAGCACGTGAGTCCTGCTGGTTCAGCTGTTTGATGCCATGTGATTGCTTCCCACAGGTATCCTAAGTACAGGGCAGTCATTTCCACACGCTGATTCACATTTTTCTGAGGCATGCTTAGTCCTGTTGGAAAGGTGCTTAAGAATTTCTCTGATGGTTAACTACTTTTTTTCCGTATTTCTGAGCTGTTTCTATCCGTTTTTTCCTGGGGCAGTGCTCTGCCTTCAGCTGAAAGAAACAGCTCCCATCTCCCTACAAGTAAAATCTCCCTTCTGTATTTAGCACCCCACAATTTTTCTTTGTCCCTCCTTTTCCTAAACAAGCACAGTGGTTTTTGGCTGAAACGCAGTTTTTAAAATACACCTCTCTCAAACATGAATGAGCAGATCTATGCTGTATTCCACATCAGTCTTTCTAGGGCTCTAAATAGTGTATTTGGTATTTCCCTGTCTCAGCTGCAAGTGCTCCTACTCACATACCTTTTAGGCCATATTTTTCTTGCATGCTGGCTGCATGCTTATGGTCACCCTACAATCAGCCAGTGCCTGATCTGTCTACTCCTCTCTCTTCAGCTCAATGTGCTCACAGTTTATGTCCACATTTTTTAACATTAGTCCTTAAGGGCAAGTCTAAGCCCCTTTCTAATATTCCATTTTTCAAGTTTATCAGTTCTTGATATGTGATCTTCTGTTTCCCCTCCATTAATGATGCATCTTAGATTTCTGACTGTAACAATCCTTTTCCTTTAGATCTTTGCCTTTTTTTAAAAAAAGTGAAGATCTGCAAAGTTTATTAAAACATTTCTATTTTTGCTCCAAGAGTAAAATCACAATTTTGAGTTACCACTAATACAGAAGAAAAATAGAAAATGGGCAAATGAGATTGAGCTAAAAAGAAGTTTAAATTAAAAGATAACTTTAAGACTAGTAACTCCCCTCCAGCTTCATAGTTACTGATACAGGCGATTTATTTTGTACATCTCATTCACCTCTGTAAATATCCATCTTTTCCAGTAAAACTAATCGTGCCCCATGTAGCTGCTAAAAAGAGCACTTAAGATCAGATAATGTAGATATACTTACTTTCTCTTGTCTAGAAAACCTACCATCTTGTCAGAGATATTAGGATAGTTCATTGTGGTCTACCAGTGTGTGGTTTACCTCATTTTCCATTTACTTCTGCCTTTACTTACCATTTTTTCAGTATTCTTGAGAAAAGGGTAATAGTGCTGTTCACTCCCTCTTCTCTTTTTCAATAGTGATGGTGCATTTTCTG
Organism: Podiceps cristatus; assembly: GCA_000699545.1. Taxonomy (NCBI): domain Eukaryota; kingdom Metazoa; phylum Chordata; class Aves; order Podicipediformes; family Podicipedidae; genus Podiceps; species Podiceps cristatus. The sequence goes on from KL289499.1 coordinate 3,561, forward strand.
TATTCCAGGCTCTCCCAACTGGATAGGGCAATCAGAAAGTAAATGTAAGGAAGCTATCATTTCTTTCAGAACTGTTGGACAGAGGTTATGTAGAGGTTTTTCTTTTCCTTTGAGTTCCTAACATGATTTTCTTTTAAAAAGAAAATCCCTCTGCCCCAAAAGTTTCTCATAACACTGCCTCAGTATCTGTCTTTTCTTTTTAGCTAGGTACTCTTGTACCTATCCTTCTAATACCAGAGATGTGGCTATGATGCAACCAGCTTGTTGATCCAGCTGAAAATGTTTTGGGTTTTGGGGTGTTTTTTTAGATATTATTTTCAGCAAAGTAGCAAGATTATTTTCCCCAGGAGGTAATGAAACACATAGCAGAGGGATATGTGAGGCCAGGGCCAAACTTCCTTTAGCTGCAGCTAAATAGGACAGTGCATACTGTGAGACTGTGGGCTTACTGGAGATGACAAAGTAGTTTTAACTTGTAAATATTTTGGGAAAGTGAATTTCCCTTGGGAACAAGGCTTCTCAAGTTAATAAACGTACGTGTCTCTGTGTGTGTGTGTGCGTGCACTTACCACTACTTCAGTCTGGTCACACCGTTGGTGGTAATTGCACGCACGTCAAGAAAAAGAAAAAGCAAAGCGCCTCTCTGCACGTTTGCAGCGACCTCCATGCTCGTGGCTCTGATGCCACCTCCTGGTTAGTGGAAGTATCTCTCTGCATGCTTACAAGCGACGTGCAGACACCAACCCTAGTTTTAAACCACTAGTTTGTAGAGCAGGTGGCTTAAAGCCGGACAGGTCCCTTGCAGACGAAGTCACGCTCCTAGGTGTTCCAGCTGCGGATAGTCTGGAGGGGTCAGCTTGCAGAAGGAGGCACTGGAATGATCGTGAATAGAAAATCGTTTTAATGAGGAAGTCTAGGAAAGGGGTTACGATGTCACTGTGACTGTAAGAGATTTGGCCTGATAACCCAAGAGGGCTTCTCTGATCCTGTATGCCTGTCATCCTGCTTATTATGCTTTTGTATATGGATATGGTGAGACAAGAATTTGTTGTTTTTATAGTTTCTTTCTGTTGTTATTTTTGAAGACTTGTGGTCCCTTGTGGGCACAGCAGTGTGGAAGCCAATACTATGCAACAGGAGTCTGTTCTGAAATCGGTCCAAGTTTCCAGATCCTAAGAAGCTTTTCTCCTGCTGTTCAAAGTAAGGCAACATGTGCAAAACAGATTCAATTAAAAAAAAAAAAAACACAAACCCTTATCAAATTAAATCAAGATACATTGTGTTGGGGACTCTTAATTTGGGATTTTTAAAATAAATGTATATGCAAAAAGCAAAGTTCTGTGAATTGCACGTAAGGACTGACTGACAAATCATGATCAAATGATGATATGAATATGAACTCACTCCCCTGAACTCAAAGGCATTGCATCAGCACAGGCTCAAAATCTGCATATGCTTCTATTGACTCTTTATTCTGGTAAAACCTTCCTGATCAGAAGTGTTGCCTGTGTGAGACCTAAATACGTACCTCTATATTTAACCAAATAGTTGTATGCATATTGAGACTGAAATTGCATTTAATCTCCACTTCTTATTTTTGTTTTAGAGTGTTCCTCTGTCATAGATGTTGTGGTGGTTTGTGATGAGTCAAACAGCATTTATCCATGGGATGCAGTGCGGGCATTTTTGAAAAAATTTGTACAAGGCTTAGACATAGGTGTTAACAAAACCCAGGTAAGTCAAAGGCATCTTTGAGAAAGACCAAAACCAAAACCAGTATGACAATGGGTTTTTTTAGCAATTTTAAAGGAAACCAGGTGTGCTTTTCTGTAACTACAGTACGTCCCCCCAAAGCCACAGATTACACAATTGTCCTGTATCTTTCAGTACTGAGGTTTTTATCTTGCAGCTGACCTATTTCAAAAGGACTTAGTAATTTCATTCAAAACATAAACCAACTGAAATAGAAGTCTAGTTTCTATCTAGAGGAGTCAGATCTCTTTCATGCATTAGGTGTAAAAGTAATTAAAATGTACTCCGTGTGGATATGGTAAAAGTAGAACAGATTTATTATGGTCTTTTCATACGGCTCTTACTTTCCAACTGCTGCATCTTTAAAGTAGGAGTTTTCCTGCTTGGTTACTGTCTGATCTTTGAGTTCTTCTTTTAATTTGGTGATGGTAAGGAAAAATTTATTGCCTTTTTTAAAAAACATTTTCTCTCTTCACAGTTGTCCATTTTTCATAAGCTGTTCTGGGAACAAAGTCTGGGGCACGGGAAATCTCTCTCCCAAAGGCTGCCTTCTTCCTTGGGCAACTTTGGAAGTGAGGTGCTTAAAAGCTAGGCTTCCTGCTCAGTCCTTTCTGAACTTTACTTCTAGCATCTGCTTTTTTTAATTTCATACTAAATGTACATCTTGGCATATGTCTTTAGCTTCAGCTATATTAAAAATAAATAGAGTTTGCAGTGGTATCAAGTAACTAACCTTTAGTTACTTGATCTCTTCTAAGGAAGCCTGAGGTGCTGTCAGCTTATAGAATTTTTGCTATTTTCTTTTTTTTTTTTTTTTTTTTTCCCAGAGCTCCCTATGTTGTTGCTATCCATCAGCTCTTTCAGAAGTAACAAAGCAAATGTTTAATGTCTACTATTTCACATTATTTGCATTAACATACTGTAGTCCATAATAAATGACATAAGGTGCAAGAGCATTTTAGCTTTCTTTGCTTTCCAAACATGTTAATATTAATTGGGATTTTATGTATTGAAAGAAAATTATAGCCCCATGTGCATTTGCAGATCTTTTACTCCAACCTGACAAATAAGTAAGCATCATGATTCTGTGTAACTGATTGTAATGCGTGATAATCTAACATAATTTCTTTATTGCATAGGTGGGTTTAATTCAGTATGCTAATGATCCCCGTGTAGTGTTCAACTTGAATACATATCAAACAAAGGATGAGGTTGTTAAAGCAATGGAGGGAACGTATCAGAAGGGAGGAGATCTGACTAATACTTTCAAAGCCATTGACAATGCAAGGTAAAACACATCAATGATTACTATGCAACTACTGTAACTTACCTTACAGGGCCACGGGCACATCCTGAATTTCATTCTCACTGGGAATGCATATGCTCAGAGCCTCTGAGGAGGTTCCCAGTGCCAGGCAGAATTCTTCAGGTACATTTATGGTGCCCTATGCAGAATGGTACAGGGATATGTAAACTATACTTGCTGAAAGGGGTGTCTTTAACCATTGGGTTAAACTCTGCACTGAAGTAGTTCTGGTACCTGACAGAACTCTTTGGGCTGTCACAGATGTCTAAATATGACAGGGCATCAAACACCCTGGACAAGCTTCTAGGAAAGATACATACTGTTGAAAGAAGTGAAGTTTATCCAGGGGTTCAGGGGGATCAATAACATGCATGTGTGCAGGTCAGGCTTTGCTTGATTGCAGAAAAAATAAAATTTGTCTGGTAAAATCTTGTCTGATGTCAGTTTGTCACTGCAGCACCAGAAGCGTGAAAAATGGGAAAAACTTAAAATAGCATACTGTGATTCTGAATACATATGCAAACCAGGTCTGTTTCTCAGTAGGAAGATGCTATTTTGCAGTTGCATCAAGGACTGCACTCTAGGCCAAAATACATGCTGGATCAAATGACCTTGAAAATACAGGTTAGGGATAGAGAGCCTTCAATGGAGTCGGTATTTTCAATAGTATTGAAGAACCTATTATTAATACTCTTCCCCTTTTATTTGAACTTAATAGAGCCAATTCCTGGCTACTCTGGTGTTACAAAACATTAATAGTTCTGACCAAGAAACCTTTTTATTTTTGTACAAAAACTGTTTTCCCTGGAATGTACATTCCTGTCAGAAATACCATCCAGTTCTGCTTTGTGTATTTTTTTTTCCTACTTCCTTGATTACATTTCTGATGGCTCTTTGAGTTATGCTTTGAGAAGAAGCTTATCAGGAGCACAACTGAAAATTCTTACTACAGATTGTTAATTTCCAAATAAGAACTACTACAGATGCACCTTGTTCTAAGTCAGTGATGGACATATGCATTACAGTATATATACCAAATTCTATCCATTACTAACTGATATGTGGTAAATGCAATGTTTTATAACAGACAATATGCCTTCTCACCTGAATCGGGAGGACGTCCAACAGCCACAAAAGTAATGGTTGTTGTGACGGATGGTGAATCACACGATGGCTCCAACTTAAAAACAGTGATAGGTAAATGCAATGAAGACAATATAACCAGATTTGGCATTGCTGTAAGTAGTACTACTGTCTTTATTATTATTATATGTTATGGCTGTTTTGAAAGATCATATTGTTGTCTGCATATGAAAGTGCATGTGCTATATATAAGCCCTATATAATGCATTGCATTGTTACACTGATGAGACTGAAACTAGGTAAAATTAATCCATATGAGCTAGTGAAATATTGGTTGTCTTTAACTGGCTGAAAAAGCAAAACCAATAATACTTGAGTAACTTCAGTGGTTTTCTTCTTTGCCTTAGTTTATGTAATGTTCCTGTATGAATGGTCTCTTGTATTGGAATACAATCTGATAAGCAATTTAGTAATATGAATGAAGGTAACCTTTTTTTAAAAAAAAATATGTAGAATATTTAGTCAAATAATACAGCAGGAAATGGAGTAACACCATGATTTCCTTCACTCTTCTTACTTTGTTCTTTTTTATCCAAGGTTTTGGGATACTTAATCAGGCATGAACTTGATACTAAAAACTTAATTAAAGAAATCAAAGGAATTGCTAGTCACCCAACAGACAAGTATTTCTTTAATGTGTCATCTGAGGCTGCACTACTGGAAGAAGCAGGAACACTTGGAGAGCGCATTTTTAGTATCGAAGGTAAAATACTCAGTCTCTGAAAAATTAGATCAGCTTTTCCCAGATGATAAGGATTTTATTTACCTTCACTTTAGTGTAGTACTGTGAAAATGAAGGGCAGCTGGAGCTGCAGGCTGCTCCCTGCTCCCTAGGAGGGCTCCCTAGTCCTGGGCTTCAGGTATCCTCTGATACTTTGGGCTTTGTCCATATGTGTCCAAATGCATGCGGAGCTAGTACCACTCGAGGAGTAAGGTATCTTTATGCTTGTCAGATTCACCTAGCTTTCTCTGTTAATGCTAGGCAACTGCGAATGTAAAAAGCAAATCAGAAGACTAGGTTGCAGATTACAGAACTGAGAAGCTACAGTAATGCAATCTGTGTGGTGTCTACCAGGCTCTGTCCCTAGCATCGCGCACAGTCCTCAGGGTGCTGTTTGGAGGAAGGTGTTGTAGAGGTGACTCAGAGGCATTTCGTCCCCCCAGAAGCCAGCTTTTAAAAGTCGAATTTAGACCATGCTTGGGAGACTTGTGATCTGCCCATAGCCCTCTCTGAGGATTTCGTAGCTACTTCCTTCCTGTGCTCGAGCTGAAATCTTCCCTTCTCTTTCACCTCTGTCTATTCTTTACCAGGCCCATGCTGCTAATCAAGTCAAGGGGATCAGGTGAGCTCCCCTCTTTGGTTTTTTGTACTCCTATTGAATTCCTGTTACCTGAGTCCCATCCATCTAGCTTAGGAAATATTCCTGCATGTCACAGTATTTTTTCAGGACAATTACAACAGTTTTGTAAGTCCTGTATGATAGTAAACATTCATTTGAAAGTTGAGAATATACAGGTATTAAAGCTGCAAATTTCAGTGTATTATTAGTGCTTCCTAGGAGACATAAAATGAGATTAGCCACAGTGACAACACTGTGCAGTCTGATTCAAGCCATCTTTATCATCACCTTCTGCCTTTTTTTGGAAGAGATTCATAGCATCATGGCTCCATCTTACCAAGTTGCCATTAAATCCTCCAAATATTCTAGAGTTTATTAGCGCTTGGATTTCCATTGTTTGGAAATGTTTTAGCAGAATTAGTGGATTTGGGAAAAAATAACATACGGTCCCTATATAGCTATGCTTACAGGCAGCAGTATTGGATCTCTTGGGTGGTTCTATAGGGTTAACCATATGTGAACATTTGTTTTACCAGGTACAGATCAAGGTGATACATTCCAAATGGAAATGTCACAGGTGGGCTTCAGTGCATATTATTCACAAAAAAAGGTATGTGAATTTAATTATTTAATGTGCAAATAGTTGTAATTATATAGATGTGAATGCTTAGAAGTGCAACGAAGTAAGACTAATAAAACACAATGACCAATTTTAAGATTTTTTTTTTACAAGCAAGAGAATGTGAAATTGCTGTCTTTTCTTTTTCTTACTGAATACCAGAAAAATTACTTCTAATAGATGCTGTATATCCCTAAAATGAAAAAAATACACTAATATGTGAAGCTGAATAATAGTTTCTTACATGTAATGATTTTGAGATGTGTTAATCCAATTATTTCAGTGATTTCTGAGTTCATGTATCATGAAAGATTCAGTTGCTCCAAGTTAATATTTAGTAGTTGAGTAACTCAGAAGAACTGAAACCATATTATAAAGCTGGTATATTTCTAGGCAGTCACCAAGATGTAAATAAATTAAGTCTGAAAGGAATTTATCTAATATCTATAAAGTTAATAAGGTTTCTTTAAAGCATATTTCACTTAGAAATTAGAAAGAATAATCAGATATATTTGTCTTGCTAATCAATTTTAAGATTATCTTGACCAATAGGTCCTCTTTGTAAAATTTGAGTCTGGTTTAAGTAGCTTTCAACTGAAAATAAAAGAAGGTTGTTTCTTTCTCATAGTCCTTAAAGATGAATGAAATAATTTTTAAAAAGTCCTCTGTATTTGCACAAATTGAAGTTTTAACTTGCCAAGCACTTGATGGTAGGAAATGGCAAAAATAAAGATTTGAGATTTTCTTCAAGAAAATTACACATACTATTTTTACAGCAGTTTTCTATGACAGTATCTCAGTTCAGTAAAGTTTTTTAATTATGTGAATAATCTAAAGTACATTTGTTTTATGTGTACAATGCTATGATTGAGTATTTCTGTATTAAGTGTTCTGTACAATCCACGTTAATTTGGATTTTAGATTTCTGTTTTCTCGAGGACATGTCCTTACTTAAAAAATGAAATTTTGTATCTTTCCATCAGCTTTTGTGTGCTGTCATTGGCACTTTTGTTGGCAAAAGGAGGCTTTAATTTCTGCTTACAGTTTTGTTTGTCTGATCCTCAGTCTTCTGAGGATCGTAAGTGCATAAAAGCATAGTCTTGGCAAGCCCAACTCCAGGGGGGACAGGCTTAGGAAATTATCAGTGTTTAAATAAACCCAATTTATCTTGAGTTGCGAGGCCCTGGGAGTTAAAGCAGTCATTTATCCTAATGCACTAAGGGGGTGATAATTCCTGTTAATAGGGCAGTAAAGTCCTGCATCTAAGCAGTAACTATAAGCAGCTCCAGTCAACTATTTGCAGTCTGAGATGTGGGCTTACAGTCTAAGACTGTACATCACAGCCTTAAACGCAGTGATATAGAAAATTCATATGGTAACTTCAGCTTCATTCACACTTTTTCTGAAATAGGTAGTTCTAAAACATTGATTTTTATTTTTTAAAGGACGTTCTGCTGCTGGGTGCTGTTGGGGCCTATGACTGGAGTGGAACAGTAGTTCAGCAGTCTTCAGACAGAGTCACCATCTTTTCAAGCCATGTGTTTGAGAAAATTCTACAGGACAGAAATCATAGCTCTTATCTCGGTAAGGGGCTGAAATACAAATCTGGAAATATATCAAACCTTTATTAATATTAAAGATATTAAAGAACTTGGGAAATTCTGCTGTAGCCAGACTCCTGTTAAGAACTGATTTGAGAATACGAATTTCACATCCAAAAAGATTTTATATATTAGTCAACAGTTCATTGAACGAAATCTTTATTGTGTTTTTACATTTCTACTCATATCAATGTGGTAAGATGAAAAAAAAAATCAAGCTTTGTCAGAAGTTACACAATTTGAAAAGGCTGCTTAGTGTATCGCACTGATCAGTATGGGTACCTTTCATTTTAATGTTTGTATGTACTTCCTCAATTACATATGGATGAGAGGTTGATTGACTTGCTGTCATTTCATCTCTGCTCACTCTTTTATTGGCCTTTTTCAGTTCACTTCATAGTTTTAGGAATATTGCTGCAGTTTAACAGAGGTCTTAGAAGCCCCATTTATTTTCTGGCACATGTTTTTGTGATCCTATAAAGCCACTTAGCTTGTCCTCTCAGTTCATTGAAATGTTTTCTGCAAACCTACAATGTGCCTGGTCTGGCAAATCAGCCTTGAATAACGCTACTAGATTAAGCAACCATGGCTTTCTTATCATTGAAATTTTTTAATGACATGCTATTTTTGCAACTAATGTGCTCTTTTCCCTGTGGCTTAGCATTACTTTCATCCAACACAATGAATTAACCTAAACCTAACCTAATGAGCAGTAGCTCTTTTGCATGTGTCATTTCTTCAGACTTTCTATTCTTCCCTTTTCTAGAATAATTCTTAAAAGGTCAGGTCATTGCCTTTCAGTACTTCTCCACAAAGCACTTCCTAGAGTATTGGCTTTAATCTTTTTGGAGCAAACAAAGTTGTTGTCTTTTCTGTCCCTTCATTTCCCTTCCACTGTCTCCCACTAAGAGCTCTCTGTACCAGCTCTCTCACCAGTTTGGGGGAGCCCAAGCTAAAGGGCTGCTAGCACATCACAGCTTGCTAGATTGACTCCCATTCTGCACTGCACCCTCTCACTTTAAACGGCTGCATGGTGTACTAATTAGGAATGTGTGGCCTTAATTTACAGAATAAAATCTTGTTTTGTTGTTCTTTGGTGAACATTTAGTCTCCAATGGTGTTCTCTCCCTAGGAAAACAGTGATCGAGCACAAATCTGAATTAGACTGGGATATGTAATAACCAAGGCATAATCCTTTCAGAATGTGCTCCTCACATTGTCCTGCAGCTTGCTAAAGGACTGCATATTCTGTCCAGTCACTGGGATTTTTTTATTCAGTTTAAAATGGTCCTTATAAAGAATGAGTTTGTTTTATTCCGTTAAAATAAATTTGCTGTAATTAAACCACAGAAATGCCAAATATGTAGTAATGCTAGCTTTGTAGTGCTAATACATGTTTAAAATATTTGCAGGTATTAGAAGAAGTTTTCTGAAAGCAAATAATGTTAGAATAATGGGAATGAGGATTAAAATGTTCAAAGAAGTTCAATCAAACTGAGTCCTTCAGTTGACAAGCTACTAATATAGCCTGTTCAGTGTATTCAGCCAGTACACTGGGCTGTGGTTTGGTGAGCTGTGGGAAAATCCAGTGCAAGCTTTGCAGAAGTTAGGTGTTCCTTCCCTGTTTGAAGACTGACCCAAGCATGCGTCTCATGTTTCTCTTTATTCTTCATTCCAAGGATACTCTTTGCACTCTTTTTCCTATCTTCTTCACAAGCATGACATTCTTGTGGTCTACATTTTACTGAATAGGCTAAACTATTGTCTACGCTATTCTGCAAACCTGATCTGTGTGTCATTGCTCTCTCCAGAAGAGTATTGCAAATTTTATGCGTATGTGACAGCTTAACTTCCCATCTGGAAGCATCATTCTCTGCGACTGACGTACCAGACTGACTCATTCTCTGTGCCTTTATGGATATCCAACTGACAAGTTGTAGATAGTGGTCTCACACATGTTAAACGTTGGATTCTCTCCCCAGGTTATTCTGTTGCTGTTCTCTCAACTCAGAGCTCCACCTATTTTGTTGCTGGCGCACCAAGATCCAACTACACTGGCAGAGTAGTGGTTTATGACGTTGACAGCGATGGTAATATTGCAATTGTGCAGTCCCAGAGAGGCGAGCAGGCATGTATATTTTGGTCATGAACGCAGATTTTGCAGGCATCTGTTTTCATTGACACAGCAGTAAATTGCAATGCATTTGTTCTGAAAATTCTTTTTTTGCACTGCATTGAGAATCCACTTGAACTTTTCTCTGCCACTAGACTATTTCAATTAGGTTAACTGTAACTCTTAAACAGTATTTTAGGAAGTCATCCAATTAGTCAAAAAAGGTAATATACAAAGCTACTTAATGTATCATTCTGTCAACAGTTCTAATTGGGAGAAAGTCAGTAAGCTCCACTCTGCCTGAGAAGTTGTGAGGCAGATGGCATCAAAAGAGATTTGGACGCTCCTTCTCTTTTTCTCCATTTGGATAAAAGCAGCAAGTTGCTTGTAAGACAAATCTGAGAGTAAATCAGAGATTGGGTAGTTTCATGTGCACAGTTTAATATTAAAAAAAATATGCCCCCCATAGTTTTTTCTCTGATTGCATCTTATTGCTGAGTGGTAAAGCTGTAGCAGCAGCTACTGGGCAGAAACAGTGGACAAGTGATAAGGATATGATTCTTCAAACATTGGAGTATGTTTTATAGTAATTCCATTCAATGGGCAGTTTCATTCATCAGCATTGGACTGTTTCTGGGTGTAAGCTTTCGGAGTCAGGTGCTAAAACGTTATGCTTTACAAAATCCACATACAAACACGACTCTCTTACGATCTTTCAGATTGGGTCCTACTTTGGCAGTGTGGTGTGTTCAGTGGATGTTAACAGGGATTCTGTGACTGATGTGCTGCTTGTGGGTGCACCAATGTTTATGAATGACCTGAAGAAGGAGGAAGGGAGAGTATACGTGTTTTCGATCACAAAGGTAAGAATGGCACTGTAGCAAAGCTGGAATCAGCTTCCTGCCTCTCCATCCATGATAAGCACTCATATTTTCATTTGCAGCTGGAGGGATCTAATGTTGTTCCCCAGACTACGGTTTTACCAAGGAAAAAGCAGTCCGAACTGCAGTAGTACTTAGTGGCAGTGTCTGTTATCTTAAATCAGAGAGTGGTCAGAAGAGCAAGCCCTGGCCCCACAGCCAACTGGTGCTGCAGACTTGGTCAAGCTGGCATTGCTTAGGGCTATCTTCTTTCAAAGCACACTGGCCACATGGCATGCTAAAAAGCCTTTGGCCCCAGATCTTTTCAGGGCCTCTAAGTCACTATTTAGTGTATCTTCTTCAAAGTGTTAGAATTATTGTGAGTGGTGTTTTTGTAATGAGAAGCGGAGCATGTGCTTTTCCTGGAGTGTGGCGTGAGGGCAGGGGTGAATGGTGCCAAGCCTGCCTGGTTAGAGGGCTGTGCATGGAGCCCTTCCCAGTGCGATCTCGCTCGTTCTGCTTCTCAGGAGCATCTGCAAACTTTCCCTCCAACTGCT